>JAXISO010000076.1:0-169232 GCA_036785465.1 Colletotrichum agaves | reverse complement strand
CCGGGGGCTGAAGACTCTTCTTCGATACGACACCGTCTAAGTGAGGTTATAAAAGTTGCGGCCCCCCGGCGCGCTGTTCTCATGAAGATGTCCCTCTCTTCTCCAGCCTCGGTCTCCTTCAGGTCATCCGTCAGCCAGACACCATGGTTCGTAGCAGTCTCTTGCTGCCGCTCCTCGCGGCGGCTTCCGCCGTCCAGGGGAAGACGCACTCCCCCAAGACCGTCCCAGGTGCCTTCATCGTCGAGTTGGAGGACGGACAGGTTAGTTGCCAGCTTCTCCGGCACCTATTTGCCAATGACTTACTGAGACGATACGTTAGGACGCCTCCGACTTTTACGCCGAGGCTGACGTCGACGCCATCACCCGCCTGAACCTGACCTACTCTCTGTTCAAGGGTGCTTCGATCCGCTTCAAGAACCTCGACAGCGCCGACGAGAAGGCCGCCAAGATGGCGGGACTCCCTTCCGTCAAGGCCATGTACCCCGTCCGGACCTACAGGATTCCCCAGCCCGAGGTCGTGTGGACGGGCAAGTCCGGCCGCGACTACGTCGACTTGAAGAAGCGGCAGGAGGGCAACGACACCTTCAGCACACACGTCATGACCGGCGTCGACAAGCTGCACGCCGAAGGCGTCACTGGCAAGGGCATCAAGGTCGCCGTCATCGACACCGGCATCGACTACCTGCACCCCGCTCTCGGCGGCTGCTTCGGCCCCGACTGCTTGGTGAGCTACGGAACCGACTTCGTCGGCGACGCCTACGACGGCTACAACGAGCACTTCCCCGACCCTGACCCTATGGACTGCGGTGGTCACGGAACCCACGTTGCTGGCATCATCGCCGCTCAGAGCAACCCTTTCGGTTTCACCGGTACTGCCCCCGGCGTCACTCTCGGCGCGTACAAGGTGAGCAACACTCATTCGTATCTCTTGGTTCCCCGGCGGAAAATCGGCAAGACGGCCACGGGCGATCATCTGAGGCTCGCTATTTGAAGCCGGGGGAATCTTGTGTATCCCTGATTCACAAACGCTGGTCAGACAAGTACCCTTGTACTGACACCCTAATCCAGGTCTTTGGTTGTGAGGGTGAAGTCTCCAACGACGTCCTCATCGCCGCCTACAACCGCGCCTACGAGGACGGCAGCGACATCATCACTGCTTCCATCGGAGGTCCCTCCGGTTGGACCGACGAGCCCTGGGCCGCCACCGTTTCCAGGATCGTCGAGGCCGGTGTTCCCTGCACCGTCTCCGCCGGCAACTCTGGCGACCAGGGCATCTTCTTCGCCTCCACCGCCGCCAGCGGTAAGCACGTCACCGCCATCGCCTCCTTCGACAACGTCGTCACGCCTGCCGTCATGGTCGACCAGTCTTACACCATCGCCAACGGGACCTCCAAGAACTTCGCCTACACGCCCGGCGAGCCCGACGCCTGGGCCGGAGTCACCCTCCCGCTCTGGACCGTCAGCACCGACTCCGGCTCGACCGACGCCCTGGGTTGCGACGCCTACCCGGACGACACTCCCGACCTGAGCGGCAAGATCGTCCTCGTCAAGCGCGGCACCTGCACCTTCGTCGCCAAGGCTCAGAATGCCGCCGCCAAGGGTGCCAAGTACCTCATGCTCTACAACAACGCTCCCGGCGCCGGCTCCGTTTCCGTCACCGGTGTTCCCGAGATTCTGGCCATAGGCATGACCACTCCCGATGCGGCCGCTCCTTGGCTCGAGGCTCTTGCTGCCGGACAAGACGTCACCCTCCACATGACCGACCCTGCCGAGGCCGAGCAGACCCTCACCGAGGCTGCCAACACGGCTACCGGCGGCTCCGTCTCCAGCTACAGCTCCTGGGGACCCAACTGGGACGGTCTCCAGAAGCCCCAGTTCGGCGCCGTCGGAGGCAACGTCCTCAGCACTTACCCCCGTGCCCTCGGCAGCTACGCCGTCCTCTCCGGCACCTCCATGTCCTGCCCCCAGACTGCCGGCATCGTCGCCCTGATCGGCGAGGTTCGCAAGACCCTCGACCCCGCCACCATCGAGAACGTCCTCTCCGCCCACGCCAAACCCGCCAAGTTCAACTACGGCACCGGCCCCGCCGAGCTCCTCGCCCCCGTCCCCCAGCAGGGGGCCGGTCTCGTCCAGGCCTACGAGGCTGCTCACTCCGCCGTGATCCTCAGCGCCTCCAGCCTCTCCTTCAACGACACGGACAACTTCGTCCCCGAGCTGAACTTCACCATCAAGAACACCGGCTCCGAGGACGTCACCTACGAGCTCAGCAACGTCGGCGCCGCCACCGCCTACACCTTCGCCGCCGCCGGCGACCTCGTCCCCGCCCTCTTCCCCAACGACCTCTCGGACGAGTACGCCAGCCTGGCCTTCAGCGAGCCCAAGGTCTCCGTCCCCGCCGGCGGCGAGGCCACCGTCCTCGTGGCCCCCACCCCGCCCGCCGGACTCGTCGCCGAGCGTCTGCCCGTCTGGTCCGGCTACATCGCCCTCAACGGCACCGACGGCTCCAGCATCGTCCTGCCCTACCAGGGCATCGGCGGCAGCCTCCACAGCCACGTCACCCTCGACCAGGCCCTGATGACCACGTCCGTGAGCGCCAAGGCCGAGGAGTTCGAGGAGGTCCCCTCCAACCACACATACGTCCTCCCTCCCCCGGGGACCGCCAACGAGACCGACGCGGTCGTCCCCGCACTCGCCGTCAACATGGCGTTCGGCTCCTCCTTTGTCCGCGCCGATCTCGTCCCCCTCGCCGGCTCCCCTCCCAACATCACCAAGGAGGTGTTCGGCACCAAGACCATCGGTCAGCCCAGGTCCTTCCCTTACCTGTACGTCTCCCGCGGAGTCTTCTCCGTCGACTGGGACGGCCAGCTCGACGACGGCACCTACGCTCCTGCAGGCAGTTATAAGTTTGCCATCAAGTCTCTCCGCGTCTTTGGCGATGCTTCCAAGCTTGAGGAGTACGATACCGCCGAGACCAGCCCGTTCCGCATCATCTACGGTGGCGTTAACGAGACCGCACCTGCAAGACGGATGCTGTAAATTTTTGTAATTAATAGGATGTCTCCAAGACGTTTACTTCTCTCGTACATAGAGTTTTGAATCAGAAAAAGTGTCTGATGATATTCGAGGCCTCTTACGTGTTTGCTCGTGTGTGAGTGGTGCATGCTCGGCAGACGACAAAACCCGACGGCGCATTGGAGTTGAGTTCAGGATCATAGAATTCCGCCTCAATCGTTGGTGAACTTATCACGTTTTCAGCTAGTTTCATGATCTGCCCGTCGACAAGGACTCAGTGTCGAGGATATGGTCTGCCTTATAGCAATAATCAAGACGGCACTAGCTTTCGAGGGAGAGTCACAGGCTTATAATGAGATTGTTTTATGGGGCATATGTCTTGATTCATTATAACCCATACCTTGCTTCTAAGATGTACAATTGATCCAATTTGTCATTACCAGCTCTGTTGAGCTACAACTCCATGCCCGAACAGATTTGGGTAGTTTACATGCAGGCAGCACCGTCGATGCCGAGGACCTTGCCGTTAATCCACTCACCGTCCTGGGAAGCCAGGAAGCAGACGACACGAGCAATGTCGATCGGGAGACCGACACGGTGCATGGGGGACCAGCCAGCGGCGTACTCGTCGACACCTTCGTCGTCGAGCTCACCACCGTTGGGAATGTACTCGCGGCAGACGTCACGGTACATGTCGGTCTTGATGCCACCAGGGGCGACAGCGTTGACGGTGATCTTCTTGTCACCAAAGTCTGATCGGAATTGTCAGTGAGTAGGTCGACTACGGGGTCAGGAGCCGGGCTTACCGATGGCCATGCAGCGGACAAAGGTCTCGATGGTACCCTTGGATCCGGAGTAGACGGCGTGCTTGGGGACGCCCTTGGCCTGGCCGGTGATGGAGCCCATCAGGATGAGGCGGCCACCGACCTCGAGGTTCTTGTAGGCCTCGCGGGCGACGAAGAACTGGCCACGGGTGTTGATGGCGAAGACGCGGTCGAACTCCTCGGGGGTGACGTCCTTGACGTGGCCGAAGGAGACGACGCCGGAGTTGGAGCAGACGACGTCGAGCTTGCCGAAGATCTTCTTGGCCTCGGCGAACATGTTGACGATCTGGTCAACGTCGGAGACGTTGGCCTTGATGGAGGCGGCGTCGGAGCCGGACTTCTTGATGGCCTGGACGACCTCCTCGGCGGTCTCGGCGCTGTTGGCGTAGTTGACGATGACCTTGGCACCGCGACGGCCAAGCTCCATGGCCATCTCGCGACCAATGCCACGGCCTGCGTGCGCGGCGAGTCAGTGCATTGAACCCCAGACGAGATCAGACGAACCAAGACCCCGACGGAATGCGACCCCGGACTGGGGTTGAAGTCTGCCGATACACCCTCCCCTCTGAGACAAAATCAGATGGACTTACCGGCACCGGTAACGAGAGCGACCTTGCCCTCAAGGGAAGCAGACGCAATACCCAGGGGACCCGGGATGCGGTCGTACTTGGAACCCTTGGACTCGGTGGTAATGCCAGGCATTTTGAATTTGTTCTTTTTGGAGATTGACGGGTGTCGGGTTAGGATGTTTGTATGAGAGTTGAAGCTATCGTCGAGAAGACCGAGGAAGTCGAATGAGAGTGAATGATTTGAGTTCTGTCGTGTGTTTCGACTTTCCGAGTTGGAGGTTATATCCCAGGTCTTAAATACGACATCTTGACATGTTGATCTATTGTTTTCCCATCGCGACTTGAGATGGACCGCCTTCAGGCGAGGCAGTTCGTCGCACCGGAGGGCCGTGGAGAGACCGCCGGACCCTGGACGTGCGCGCACCGGACGTCCGTGAAACGACACCATCTCGGTCGCTAGCCTGCGGCCGCCTCTGGGAAACCAACCCAACGCATCGCTTCCCGCACCAAAAGGCGAAGAGCCGAGTGGTACGCCACGAGTCCACCCTTGTTCGTTTCTTTCTCTCGTTGATTGTCCCTGAGTTAGCGCGTTGGTCCGCTTGGCGCCGTCCACAAAGCCCGACGCAGCCCATACGCACGTCTTTGCGCGTTGAGGGCAAACGAAGGATAGGAGAAGTTATTTCGACTCAATCGCCCGGACCGAGCCCCGCCCGCAGGCCAAGGCGGACTGTTCCCCTTGGCTCGGTCTTGAAGCCTCCTCCTCCCCCCTGGGCGTGATCTCGAGCAGCGCCGGTCGCCTTTCCGTTCGGCGCGATCCCTCACCTGGAACCTTTGGCTTTGTACAACTTACTCGCGCTTCCGCTCGCTATCCGACGAATGCAGAAGCCGATGTGTGTATGGGGCCGGTTGCGTCGGGGGGGGACTACGATAGCCCCAGGACTGGAGAGCCGGGGGTTGACCTCCACATTCCGGCACGGTTCACCACATCCTGGAATTGAAATCAACTTCGAGGTTGCCGGTCAACGACTGGGCATGGCGGCGCCACAAGTCTCGACGTCGTCCCAGAGGATCAAAGCCCACGTCCGCAGACGAGACCGGTCTCCAGTAGTAATCCGCCGGCCGGCGGCGAGCAATTCAGGAGTCAACTTTGAGCATTCACGAACGAAAATAGCGAGCCGAGTGCCACGATGTGGAAGAAGTAAGGAAGGTCAAGTATGCAGAGTTTGAAGCCACAGCTTCCGTCTCATGCCGTGCTCGAAGTCCAGAAGGGACTGCAGTCGCCTGAAGTCCACGAGGAAACCGCATCCTTGGCAAATGGGCGCTTCTTCTACCGACGAACGGTTCCCACGGAAGCTTCACATCAGGTATAGGGATCCGGGGTGGATGCCTAGGATTCGGCCGATCCTTCGTCGGGGACCGGGCCACCGAGCGGTCCCTTGGCCATCGCATGAAGCCTCACCGGCAGAACTTACTCCCCTCCGTTACGGGATCAGCTCATCGCCGGCCAAGCTCAACCTAGGGGGGACGCGGCCGTCCGTCCCAAGTGGCCCGGGAAAGGCAAGCCATCCCGGGCCACAGCCGAATCTGGTTCATTACGTGTTCGTGGCCAGTGGCCCGAGCCGAAAGTTTCGGTTGCCAAAGTCTGACAAAATGGCTCCTCGAGGCCGATCTTCGATGAAGGATCCCGATCCGGCAATCATGTCGGTGGTTCTCATGAGGGTACGTGTGGCCAGTGTTCACGATGATGATTATTGCAACGGGTTTCGGTCAAGGCCGACCCTGGATAAG
The DNA here is from genome assembly GCA_036785465.1 of Colletotrichum agaves. Taxonomy (NCBI): domain Eukaryota; kingdom Fungi; phylum Ascomycota; class Sordariomycetes; order Glomerellales; family Glomerellaceae; genus Colletotrichum; species Colletotrichum agaves. The sequence continues at coordinate 163,039 of JAXISO010000076.1, read as the reverse complement.
AGTCAGTTCAACCCCGCAAATCCGCGACTGCATCCGTCTGATTGTCAAAGATGACTTGTTCTACAGTGCATCGTCTTAATCGAGTCTTCGAAACCTCTTATTTCATTGCCACTCCATCTGAACTCCTTCTTTTCCTACAATCATGCTAGGCTTCTCGGACGATTCGTCAAAAGTCAGGCTGGTACTTCCCGCAACCAAAGATTATAGATGATCCGAATTCTCTCAATCCCATGGGAAGGGCAAAACGACAGTAGTAGGTCAGCGCAGCCAGCCAGGTGGCGAGGCCATCCTAGCCTGGCGATGCGACCCGAAATGCGACTTATGTGTGACACACTCAAACACTTGCGAGCGATGTTTCTGTCATCAATTCTAACGTCTGGTCTTCATAAGAGCTTCACAACAATTGTACATCACCGTTACCAACACTTCAGGTTGGATTTGCACAGACGAAATCAGGGGGTAGGAATGAACAGCAAGGGCGCGAAATTGCCAAGTTATGTATCATACGATCGATCTGGGTCTGTTTGTTGCCTGAAGCAAATCTTTCCAGGTTCGCTCCGACAGCGTGCGATTCATTTCCCAGTCACATGCACGTTGGTCACCTTTTTAAAAGCGACCATCCTGAGCACGTAAAACAGAACACCCACCTGGACTCCTGGAGAAAGGCCACGACGACTTTGCAGCCAATATAGTGTGTACTCTCGCTTCGTGTAGTTCGAAATCCTGTCAGCACCGTCAGCAGAAAGGGATGCAAAGGTGGAGGTCTCTCGTCCCAAATGCGGCGATGACAAACTCTCGCGTGCCTTATTTTTAGAGCTGCTTAGCAAAAAAACAATAGCTGGGCTTATCTCAGAATCCGGAGCTGAGCGGCCAAGAAGTCCGCAGCTGATCCTGCACACCCCAAGCTGCATAGGAAGACTTCAGCCACCCAATAAACAACAGAGCCGGCAGCTCGGGAGAGACGGGGCGTAATGGCCGTACAGATGAAAGATTCCTGGAGCAGCGTTTTCTCCGAGGGTTTACTTTACAAAGCACGAGGCAAAATGAACGCATTCTGCATCGAGGTCTCACCACACCCCCCAGTACGTCGGAGCCCGTCCCCCGTGATGATCTGGCTCTCCCTCCCGCCAGGTATCGTCAAAGGGGGCAAACGCGCTGCTGGGAATCCGAAACGCCAAACATGTTTTCTGTGACGGCTTTGGGGGCTATTGAAATGCAGTACAATATGTTTCACGATTTGCACAGTCGGCGAGCTCACGTCTTTGCCGTCCTCGGTTTCTTTGAGTTGCAGATCGAGCCTGCTTGCGAATGCAGGCGGAAACCAAATCCACTCGATTCCAAGACTCCAAAGGACTTCCCCCACCCCCCCAAAGAAGAGGCTGTGGAGCAGCAAGTGCAATATCATCCTTCGCCCTGCACCGACAGCGGCGACATTGATAATTCTTCTGCCTGCAGACATCTTACTGGGTTTTTGCGAGCTGGCGAAGCAACGCCCCATTGTCAGACCGACTTGCCGAATGACAGCCCTGGTAGGCCAAGCTGATCTAACTGGGGTGGCTTGGTTCGCATTCCAACGGTGGAACCGGCCCTGGTTACGCTTATATACATTTCAATCGAATGTCTTGATTGACAATCAAGCATTCATTCCAGCTCCGTCGAGTCTGCCACTTTAATCTTTCTCGACGCCTACGTGGGAGGCACTTCCCCAGATATCCCTCGGTTGAAAGACGACGCCAACCCCCCTTCCATCGACAACCACCAGGGACCTCGGAAGCGATCAACCAGACATGGCGGACTTGAGCTGCCCTCGAGGCGGAACGTTTTACATCTGCGCCGACAACGCGACCGAGTTCATCGGATGCTGCAACTCGAATCCATGCACCAACGGCGGGAAGTGCCCGACGAGAGACCTGGTCGTATCGTCCTTCAGTCTCGACGCCTACGCCAACATCAAGGCACAAGACTGCGACAACGATGCGGGCGGTAAGGACTGGTACACGTGCAAGAACGAAGGACTCGGCACGTTCCCCTTCATCGGATGCTGCGCCTCGAACCCGTGTTCGGCAACAGACGGTCTCTGCCCCAAGGACAACCTCGTCCCGGCGAAGCTGAGCAGAGACGCCACCAGCAGGGCGTTCTTCGCCAACAAGGTCTCGTCGGAAACCCCGTCGGCGTCGTCGTCGACCCCCGGCGGCGGATCCCGCGGTGGTCTCGGCACCGGTGCCATCGTGGGCATCGCCGTCGGAGCTGCCGTGGCCGTCGGTCTCGTCATCGCCGTCATCTGGAGATGCGGGTGGCATGCCAGGAAGCGCAACGAGAGACGGCAGCCCAAGTGGGAGGCCGCGACCCAGGCCGGCCATCCCGAGATGGGCTTCGCGTCGACCCCACACAGCCCTGCCGCTTACGAGCCGTCACGTAGCCCTATCCCTTACGACCCGGCGCGCGGTAAGCTTAACGCGATCCAAGATTCTCGAGGAGCGCCGCTGACTTGCGCAGATTCGTACGCCACGACGGCTGTTGCTTCCTCGTACACACCCTCTTCCCCGCCGTACTCGCCGCCCTACGGCGTGAAGCAGATGGCATCACCCGTCATTGATGACCGTCGCATCTCGGCGTATACCGATAGCAATGTGAGCTCTGTTGGCGGCCAGGGCTACCACGCAAAGCAGATGCCGTACGCTGCGCCCCATCCAGAACTGCATCCCGTCAGCGAGTTGGATGGCGTCGAGCACCGTCCTCCTCCTGCAGCACCGAAGAGTCCCCCGGCCCCCGTAGCAGAACTCGGGGATGGGACCCCGGGGAACCAGAAGTGATGATGAGGTTCAGAGGCGAATGGTGTAAGAAAGTTCTTGTCGTCGATTCAGCAGGGCGTTTACGGTCACGGGTTATTTCTTTCCATGCATATGCATGTGCGCTTTGGATTGCGCCAACCCGCCCACGATCCATGAGCATCGCTGCATCATCTTACTGAAGCACGGAAAGCATGCATAATCAGTAGCATAATTTACACTTCATTTTCCAACCTGCTTTCCTTTTGCATCATTCAGAATGTCCTCAGCCATGTCGGAAGATCAAGCACTCTGAAACCATGATTGGCTTTGTCGCTTCCATTGACGCTGTGGACCTGTCTTTCACAAATCAATCCAGACAACTTCTTTGACTTGGATTCAAACTCAAGCGACCTCGGATCATACGGTGCTGGGTTTGGTTTATTGTTCATACTCAGTCGGTTTTACGACCAGACGTACCCAATTACCTAGTATTCTTTCTTCACTATAAAAGGGATTAACCTGGTCATAACATAGTTATTTAAGCCTTAACTAGTTTTCTGTACTACGGTCTTGAACTAATAAGTATAATATATCTATTATCAATAGTCTTCTTATATACTATTATCATCTATTTGTATTGACTCGTTATTATAGGAGTAAGGCTCTAATATACCTTCCATCGTGACTGGATTGCTGTATGGCTGGTCATTCTCCGCGGTGGTATCCTTTTTGCCTTCTGTCGCTGAGTCTAGTCCGTTAAGAAGCTGGTGCCAGGTAGGACTATGTCTCCGTCCGGAAGGCAATTGACTAGTAACAGACAACAGATTCAACAGCTTATATGGGCATACTGTATCGCGTTTCCTGCCTCAGCCTACATAATTATGCTTTCAGTAGTAAGGATCTTGTACGATGGAATACTGTTAGCAATCAGGTTGATGCAGAGAGCGGTCTGCCGAATGAACCGGAAACAAGATTTATTTGATTAGGGACCAACTGATCTGTTGGAACTACTCAAGCTACTGACGGCCCTCCACCGACATCACCATTCATAGCAAGCCCTGTGATACTCTTCACAGAAAGCTGCACAGCCCGAAGCTCGTATTTGAGGCCGCTGGGCATAGAAATTGCCATCTGTGAAGATATCAAATCCTCACTAAAGGTTACCCAGCTTCGTATGTACCGTTCGACCAGGTGCAGAAGGATACACCGATCATCGCTGTCCAAGTTTTGCCGGCTGTGCGAAGTTAACCAACTTCTTATGAGCCTGGCTAAGTGTCGGTGCTTGGAATGACTTGTGAAGAGACGTTGCCAAGAATGAAGCGAGCTTGAAGTCAGCCCGCCGGTTGAGGCTTGTGGTCTCCTGTTGTCCATAATCCAACTGTCGAATGCAGTCATCTGTAAGAAAAGGTCACAAGACCTTTGCATCGAGAGAATGACAGAGTCCAAGTAGTCCTGCCCAATTGCATCTGAAAGTAGCAGTGGCCTACTTGGAGTGGTCGCAGCGATTGAGGAAGACTGCGCTGGAGACAGTCTGCTGCCCGGAGTTTCAGCTGGGCAGGCGTCCTGAAGACCAGGATCGGCCGTTCCAACCCTGAAGTTTGGGCTTGCATGGCCGAATCTTGGTTTCCAACAGGTGCTGTGCAGCAAGAGCAGTACAGCCTGTACGTCGCTGAGTCTAGCCTTCTCGATAATTAGGTCGGCAGTTTCTATTATCTCCAAGCACATTTGGGAATAGATGCCGAGGAGAGTGTCGCAAGCCCTAGGGACTCCACGTAGTGCGTCTGCGTCGCCTTCAGCAGCAAAACAGACAAAGAGCTCCAGCTCTCGTAGATAGATGCCAGACCGCCTGAGGGTTTGTTCCAAATTGGATAGAGAACCCTTTTGCTTCCGTATTGCTCTGGCTAAAGGGTTGACCATTCTATTCAGGTCAAGTAGGCTGCGTCTTGTTGTGTTGGCCATGGCTAGCAGGTCAGGTTCTGAGTGTTTCGTAGAACCGCTGCCCTCTCCCCCTGAGTATTGCGGAGTTAGATGTGGCAAGAGCAAATCAGACTCGGGCTGTCCTTTGAGTTGTCTGGAGATCTCTGGCGGCGAAGACTCAAGACGATTGCCATCTGTTTGAAGCACGCGTAGTGACGTCATGTTGCTGACGCACGACGGTAACGTTGTGATGAGGTTGTGTTCTAGGGAAAGAACCTGAAGCTTTGCGAGCTGTGAGACTTCTTCGGGAACAGTTCTCAACTTATTATATCCAAGGTCAAGAATTTCAAGGGACCGTAAACGACATATTTGCAGAGTTGTCAGCTGCACTGATTCCTCGATTTATTGAGGAAATAAATAAGGGAGCTATACAGGCTCTGGGAAGACATCTATGCAATTATGTCTGACGTTCAGATACCGCAACCCTACGCATTCACCAAGCCGGGAAGGAAGCCAGGATAGTGAGTTATTCGCGAGCGCCAGTCTTATTATCGCTTAGTAAGAAAGATCTCAAGCGATTAAAGTACTTGCCTCTCTAAATTGTCCTGGCTAATGCCAATGACTGTCGTGGGAAGATCGTACAAAGCCTGGAAACTCAGATCGATAGTGAGACCGCCCTCCCGATGTTGCCGCCTATTCGCAACAATTAGGCGCACAAACTGGATTATGCGATCGTGGTGGGAGTCATTGATCTGCGGAATCGAAGAACGATCCACGTAAGAATGGCCATCAGCGGCTGAGATACGGGCAGCCATTAATGACGATGATAAGGTAGAATTGAGTGCGGTGATAACTAAGAGTGCAGTTGATGAAAAACGATACTTGGCTTCCGCCTTGTTTTTTGAATGGATATCCGGTTTATGCCTAGCTGCAGGTCATAATTGGATACTATATCAAGTATCTATTTGTCCCTACAACCTTCTGGCCTGGACCCCCCACACATAGGTTTTGTCCTTCGGTTTTCCTTCCTCATCAACTACTCATCTCATTAGTTCCTTAGGAAATGGAATCAATCCTTCTCTCCAGCTGCGAGCTTCGGCCTTCCATGCGTCTCTCCAGTCTCCAAATCCTCGATCCGATTGATTCGCGCAAACTTCGTGTCGAAGCGGACATTTTACATCTCGCACCGGAGTCATCGTAAAAGAGCTGATCAAGTGGAAAGGAATGAAAATATGGCACAGCAGGCCGTTAAGAGAGTTTGAGACGACTAGGTGTTGAGCAGCGGACGAGCAAGGGTTTGCGGTCTCGATGGAGGCGGGGACTGACGGATAGAAGTATGGCCTACCAACTCGTCTGGGAAAAGCAGCTGTAAGGACCAGATGTGATGACGAGGGGAATGTCTTAAAGCCGGCAAGCATCGCATCGAGACCACATTAATACAGCCGCAAGCTAAGCTCCTGGGCCAGTCAGCTCACACGTCAAAGCCACATTCGGTTTTGTAATCCCTCGGATGCCTCTTCCGCACGCGGCGCCCCCATCCAAGGGAACCCCTCCTCCCCCGGACTGGTAGGCTCAAGGGCGAAAGGCCCAGAACGTCGGTATAACATGCATTGGGTAGAGCCATTTCATTCGATCTTGGAAACTTCGAATTGCTTCCAAGGAAGCCGTGCAGCCCATCGGCCCTGGGGCTTGCAGGTTGTCTCGGCATGTGTGATGAGCCACACGTTGGAAAGGGGGGGCTGCCCTAGATATGGGACCGTAGAGTATCAGTACCGCTAAGGTATATGTGGATGCATGAGTGCTCCGCGAGGAGCAGGGGATGCCAATGAGGTAGAATGGCAACCTTGATTCTGCTCAGGACGATGCTGCCCCATATCTCCTCGTGGCCCTGTCACCGCGACTGGAGCTGCCCACAGCTGACCAGCTCGTCTCACCCAACTGGTGTCGTCGTCACTCATTCATTCGCTCGTTTTTTTCTGACAGTCACCTCCGTCAAGATGAGGTATTTCGTTCTTTCACTCTTCCTTGCACTCCTTGGTCTCGCTCGTGGTAACGCAGACTCAGACCGCGACCGACACCGTGGAAGCAACCAAACCTCTTCGGCACCGCAAGACACTGGGTCTACAACCACGCCAACCTCGACAGCGGCACAAGCCACCAGATCAAACGGTAGCGGCGGCGGTGGTACTACTACTACTGCTCCCACAAGCAGGCCTCTAGCAGACGTTTACCTCAAGGTTCCCGAACTTGAGCTGGTGATTCGCCTCGGCAACCTTGTTGATGTCGTAAACCGCACCCTGGCATCTCTAGATCTCAATCCCCTGCTAATCATCCTTCTTGATACCGTGGGAGATGTCGCCGACGACGTCATCGGTGCCGTTGACGGACTCCTCGGTTCGATCGTGAACGGAGACACCAAGATCAACTTCCTCATCGACAACCTCGGGGACATTGTCCAAGAAGTTACGGACGCTGGATCAAATGCTCTGAGCAGCATCATTGACAACTACCAACAAAACATGACCTTCGCCGGCTCTCAGACAGACCTCGGCGACGGTTTGGTGCAGAAGGCTTACGAGTACGAGCCGTGAGTTCCTTGTTGGACATAGTCTTTAACACGCTGGGGCAAGTTGTCCGGGCCACCGTGGTCAAGTTTGGAGGATCGGGATCGGCTTCGACTGCGTCAGGTAGCACAGTGCAGGCTACAAGTGCCGCCACGGGTGCGGCACCCATTACGATGACGGCTGCTGCAAGTAACTAGGCCGATAGGGTTATAGAACGAAGATAATGGAGCCAAAGAAGTCATAAGCGCTGAGAACAATAACCCAACGTCTAAATAACCAAGTACAACCGGCGTGGAATCATTCCGGGGATGGAGGAATCTTATGCATGTTCCGAGAGCGCATTGTCTCAGAAATGCTGATACTTTTTTACATAAACAAATATGACGATCCGAATAGAGATTTTTACAGGATGTGTTGAAACGACCTGGAAACTTTGACACGATGAAATGAATACAAGCGACTCATCCTGACGGATAGTACTTCACGTCACATGTTGATCAAGAATCTAGTAGGCACCGTCCTTATCTCCAGGATCACTGTAGTTTTTGCAAACTGTCTCGGCGCCAGTGCAGACGTTAACCAGAGTTGCATTATCACCGTTGGCCTGGGTGATTCCCACAACTTCACCGTCGTAATAATTAGTACGTAAACCTTGCCATAGCCTTCGGCGTAGAAGTTAATGATCTAGTAGCGCAACCATGCCAGAAGTAATTCATTGGGCAGGATGTATTGGGTCGCCAACGTTGACTTTGCCGCAGTCGTTGTGTTGAATAATCATGTCCGAAGCGTGGTAACCCCCCCCCCCCCCCTCCAATCTGGGATGCAACTGAAGCCAAAGAGCGACTTTCCGAACTCTTTTTGGGTTGAAAGAGTTATGTTATGATATCAAGTCCACTGTTTCCAAGACCGAAATCAGAATTTCGGTGGTTCCCCCTCTTTTTCTTTTCTTGTTGTCTTGTATAGGGGAGATAATGCACTGCTTAAATGTAGTAGCAGTGAGTATGAAGCGTTTCCAGCGTTGTTTGAACCACATTCCACCTTTGTAAAAAGGTCATGCCGTGGGGTGCAATGCTCCCAATAGTTTGAACACCTCTCTCCTCTACTTACTACGCAACTATGAATTCTTCACGCATAAGCCATTCTTCCAGTTCATTCCTTGCCAATAAGCCTCTTAGTCAGTTGGTCGGCTGCCAATATTCTCCAGAAGATCAAAACCTGGGGACCAAAGCAAAATTTCCCTCCTCGGCGGGAAGAAACGCAATTAGTGTACATCAGGGCAAAAGGCTTACACTCAATCAAAGTTTTCAAGAGAAAATTCAATGTTTATTAAGCCAGGTCGAGACAAGCTTACTGTGACCACTTAATGGATGCGGTGCTACTAAAAGCCGGCAAGATAGGAATTCAACCAACACTATGGAACACCACTCATGCTTGCTCTGAAGGTTCTCCGCCAATGGCTAGGTTTTCTTCAGGGGTCTAACAAGTTTGCCTGAAGTCACAGCTTTCTCGAGAAAAGGGGAGTCTTTTCCTTACTTTCAGTCGACATGAATGCATCTCGGAGGCAGGACGACCTCACACCTCATTCAAAGATAGCCAGAATCTCCCGCAAGTCCAGCTTGTTTTTCTCAGTAGCTCACGTAAACACAATTTTTCCATTGCCGACCCGAAGAAACAGGTCGCCGTTTGACAAGCGCAGTGACCAGTGGACCTGACGTGATCCCACATGACAGAGGGTGAAGAATTATGCGGCAAGGACCGGAGTCCTACAACAGCCCGAGCAGAAAAGGTATGCCATGGGGCCGTGGGTATATCGAACATGTCGGCCGCTTCTTAAACATCAAGCGAGACGTACCTCAGCCTTATCGTCTCATTTGTTTTATCTGGCTAGGGGCAAAGTCCGTTCCAGCCATTGCGGATTTCGGCAGATCTAGATCGAATTCCCAGTACTACACCAAACAGGAAGGAAATCAACGCTAGTGGGCAATGAAGCTATTGCGGAAAGAGACGGGGTGATCGATGCAATGAAACAGGATTAGCTCAGATATGACGGCGAACGTCAAGTAAGCATAACATTTGTGACGACTGAATTGCAGAACAGAACAAACTGATCTACTAATGAAAGACCCTCAGCTCTAATGTCGACGATTTCAAGCTCAGGTTCCGTTGAAATGATCTTGGGGAACTCAATTTCGAGCCCGTCGGGGATGAAAGTTCGACACTTGGATATATCAAAGACTGGTGACACATGGGCAAGCTTGACGAATGGAAACTCTGCCCATGACAATTTCACTCGAATCCCGATCAAGCCTACGCAGAACTCATAAGCACGAAGTTCGCCCCAGCACGTCATGAAATCCCGTTTGCTTCGACAGCTCGTAGACCGTCCCATCCCCCTTTGACACATGTCTCCTTACTTCACGGGGTTGGGAACGAAACCACTGCCCATACTCTACTCAAACGAATCGCATCGTTTCCGGCCCGAAACACACTCAAATAATGATTCGCTTCTTGACACATGGTGGACGGACGAACACCAAGGACACCGAACGTCGTGGACCCCATACCGCTCGGTCATCCTCTACGCCTGGAAGCCGTGCCGACAGAACCAGCGCCAAGCGTCAAGCGCCTGCATGCACGCTCTCTCCATTCCTCAGATGTCTCGCATGTTCCCTCTGGGCGGCGTAGACGAGGCCCTTCCACACAGCCTTTTCGCCAAGACATTCTGACTCTCATTCCGCTCAGGCTTCCCCGAGTTCGCCGCTTAGTCACTGGCTTGTGAAACCGTTTTACACCGTTCTGAGGATGAGGATGCTTTCACCAGCGTTTCCCTGCACCGTCTCACGAAGCGCCAGACGCTGGTGGCGTGCCGTATTCTAATGAATGAGTCATCGAGGCTACGCGCCGTTACAATCGTTCTGGCCATAATCAGGTGAACTTGAGGAAAGGGCTCGATGTGCGAACTCCCAGTCACACCATGTGCAATGTAAAACAACATGAGTGCCACTGCATATGCTATCCCCGATAAACATGACAAGCTGTTGATGGGGACCACGATCCGCATCCAACAATGCGCTAGCGATGGGTATCCCAACAAGAGCGCCAAAGCTAGCAATAAAGTAGGCCATGCGCCAGCGAGGTCCGCGACGTAGCCCGGAAACACGCGCCGGAGAACGGCGCCGTCTTTCAGCAATACGTTTAGCAGGGAACGACTTTTGCATCACCAGCCCGTGGTGCAGGGCGTACGAGGAGATGTAAGGGTACGGAATGAAGACGGCGAACTCACTCCACAAAGAATACCGCGCACACCGTGATTGCGGAATTGAAGTCCCCTCAGGAGGCCAAAGTCGATCTTGGTCTTAGCTTCCTGTACGGGAGGCAATCTTTTCCGCAGCGTCAGGGAGATGGAGACTCAAAGCAAGACTTAACTACCTCTGGATTGGCCGAGAAAAACCAGCGAGGCGATCACGCCCACAGATCCCAGTACCGAGAGGACTCTAGGAAATCGGGCATTTTGAGATAAAATATCAGTTGGGGACGCTTAGGACGTAGAGAGATTGATAGTTGTATAATACATACCGACTTGGGCGCGACATGCCGTTATGAAGAATGTTTAACAGGAAGAGATCCAACCCGTCTGGCTCTCAGGCATGCCCGCCAGCTCGCCTTCAGACAACCAGCCTTGTAGTTCGGCCAGTGTATTAATCATACCCATTGGAGGGATCATGGCGACCATCCAGGCCTGGATGCCGCCCACAGGATAATCGACATTTTCTTTGGTTGGTGCGTCTTCGGCGACTAAGCTGATCGGTTCGGCTGGTGTTCCCGGTTCGCAAGCTGGGGTATGTGCTTGGTGTTGTGTCTTCACTTTCCCTTGCAAAATCCGTTCCAATCTTCACAGAAGCTCATATCGTCTTCGGTTGTTGACAGCCCCGCCTTCAGTTCATTGATATCCCTGCGCAGTAAATGCCATAATGATCTCATTCCGGCAAGTGTTGGCGCCCCTTATCCATGGCTCCACGAAAGGGTCCTCACCCCGATAGTCCGACAACCACGTGTAAGTGACAGACCGGTAACACGGGTCATAATTCTTCAGGCAACGTGGGCTGTTTCGCACAGCTTTCAGTCTCTCGGCGGAGAAAGAAAAAATCACTAGGCGAGAGACTTCAATAAGCTGGTAAATGCTAATGTTTTATTGAATTGATGAGATTCATATTCTATATTCATACATCGTAGAAGGTATATCCATGTCCGTCACAATCTAGACTCCAAATTACCAGCTCCCTTCAGAAGCCTCGGCATCTGTTGTTGAAGAAAAATCAACAAAGGAAAATCCTGATATCATACCAAACGGCCCACTTTCACTCTATCCAGCGCCCGTTCTGATGCAATGTTCATGACTCCCATGCACCTCAATCTACGGCAGCATCGTCGGCGACGACCGGCCAGAACAGCTGTCATCGTCGACGTAGCCCTTCTCGTTCGACGACTCCACATCGCTCTCTGTCGCCCACCGCCCAGGGCACCCAGGAATGTCCCTCTCGTGCTCCCGGTACTCTTGCTCCCTCTCGCCCTCCTCCTTTCTCTGCCTCAGATTGAAGATGACGGATGACCTCGCGGCCTTCTTCTTCGGCAGCGCGTCGATGTCGGGCATGCCCATCTTCATCATCTTCTCCTCGTGCTCCTCTTCTTCCTTGGCAGCGTCGAACATGGCCTTCATCATGTCGGCCTTTTCAGGCGTGCGGACAACGGCATCGAACTCGAAGAATGCGGGCTTGGCAATCAGAAGGGGAGTGTAATCGTTCCAGTGCACCGGCACCTGACTGCCGTCGGCGTTGCGCTTCTTCTGGATATTGAGAGCCCAGGCCATGCCTCCCATGGTGAGGAAGAGGTCCTGGTCGACGATCGGAACGCCCTGGCATGTTCTGCGGCCGAATCCGAACTGGCTGAAGCCGTCGAGGTTGGGAAAGCGGGTGAGAGGCTCCTTATAGGTGGGGTACGAGGGTTGCAGCCAGCGGTCGGGGTTGAAGGTCTCGGGATCCGGGTACACTGACTCATCGCGGGTGATGCCCCTACATCTTGATCAGAAAGACGTTATTGGGCATGGAAGGATCATGGGACTCACCACTCGAGAGCATGGATCGTGGCACCAGCAGGGATGAAGTAGCCGTTGTAAACATCATCCTTCTCCACAGCGTGGGGGATGCCTGCACGTCACTGTCAGAAACGAACCTAAAACAAAGCCCAATCTCGGTTATTTGTGCACATACCAGTCGGAACAGGGGGTCTCCAACGGATGACCTCCTTGACGACGGCTCTCAACATGGGCAACTTCTCGCGATCTGACCACTGTGGGCATCTGCCTTCGCAGACTTCGTCGATTTCGCGTTGCAGTCTGGTTTGCCACTCGGGGTAGTGACACATTGCGAGCAGAAAGCTTTGGATGGGGCTACCAATCGTCAAGGCGCCGGCTATAGCCATGAGACCGACAACGTTGCTCGCTTCCTTGAGATCACCCCACTTGCCCTTTTCCTTCTCATCACCGAGACCCTCGTTGATGAAAGTGCTTATGAAGCTTGGCGCGGCGGTGCCCTTCTCGACCTGGTCGACGACGAAATCGACGTTGCTCTTGAACTGCTTCGACTCGAGTTCGTGGCGAGCTGCTTCCTTCTTCTTCCAAGGAGAGATGACAGCGGGGACGTGCATCAGGAACGAGACGATGTTGGGCAAGGCACCGGAGGGGGAGATGGTCTCGAGCAGACCGAAGGTGGTCTTGCGCAGAACACGCGACGGGTGAGCCGTACCCCAGGACAGACGGCTGACGGTGCGGCTGGTGAACTGCTCAATGTACTCGCGGTACTCGGAGGGCTTCTGGGAGAGGAGGTACAGGAAACGATCGCGCTCACGAGTCGGGTACGCGTGGAGCTCTTGCTTGTCGCTCTGGTTCATGAGGTGATGGCAGAGCCTGCGTTGACGCTTCCATGTCTCTGTACGTCCAAGCAGGGCGAGGTAGTCGCCACTAGTCCTGTTGTCGGGCAGGTTGGGGATCATGGGCCTGTCAGAGTAGATGACATTGCGACGGCCCAGGAGGTCATGAGCGACCTGCTCCGAAGAGATCCAGACATGAACGGATCCAAAGATCTCATGCTGATAAATAGGTCCATAGACCTTGGCCCATTCGTAGAACTTCAACCACGTTGCCTCAGCTGGCACGTCATGTACACGACCAATGAACGGAATGCCTATAACTGATGAGCTTCATGACACAAGATGATCATTGCTGAGGTTACTTACCACGAGGTCCAGGTAAAGGCTTCGCTCCATCAGGAAGCTTCTTCTTCAGCTGTATGGCGGAGTATAGGCGCCATGCGCAGAAGACGATAAAGGCGAGAAACACTACGCCCAAGGCCATTTTTGCAGGCCTGACGAAATTACACAATAATGGTAATGGGTTCGTTTACGTTTGTGTACGGAAAGGAAAGGGTAGACGACGACGGCGACGTCAGGACCGAGGAAAGAAAGGAATGAAGAATATGTCCCGATGTTCCAGGAAGAACAGGAAAGAGAAGAACCACAACCAAGGGTCTGGAGGACGGTGTGTCTCTGGCCTGTTAATAAGAAGAGTCAGAGCCACGTTCAAGCCGTCTGGTCGAGGGAGCCCAAGCGGGCCGACGGAGAACGCTCAACGGTCCCTTTGTTGGAAACATGATTGACCCGCGTATGGACACTACGCCGGATTCCCCAAGCGCCACAGGGCAGGGCAATCCACCATTACGAATTGTAGAATTCGGCGCAAAGCTGGGCGGAAGGCGGCCGCGACGGCGGCAACATGCCAGTCAGGCAAGGCCAGGTGAGAGTCATCTCCCCTGACCGCTATTCCGCGTTCGACCAACAACAAGCGCGAGCCCATAGTCTTGGTCCGGGTGAGGGGGATAATCCTTCCCAAGGATTAGCATAACGAGGTTGTGTTGCGCTTGCTTATCAGCCGTTGTGCTTACTTCCTTGGCTTGTTCCCGGACATATGGTTCGCTGAGTTCTGACATCGGGGACTGAGCTTCGTGGAAGCGACTTCAGACACACATGTTTGCCTCCCAAGACGCGGAAGTAAGAGGTACAAGCCCCGAGAGCTCTACTCTGGAGCTCACGGAGAGCTAGAAGACGCCGACGCCCGTCCTTGCAGGGCGTGTGGGAGTGGCCAGCCCTTCTCGTAGACGTCAGCAGGGTTTGACCTAGGCTCCTAAGGGCCCAAGGAGATGGTTAGAATATGAGTTGATGGTAGCATGCGCGTTGCAGCCGCGGGAGGTCCAGAAACACAGGGGCCAAAAGATTGGGCGGATCGATATCTCTCACCTCGGCGAGGATTACACACCCATGCAAAGCCATGCCAGCTATACCGTGATCTGCTCGGCACTGAGAGGGATCATCCTCGCCCCGCTTGGCCTTTCCCACTGGGCGTCCGAACCAGATGCTCAACCAGGCACCGTTCTCAGGTAGAGCTTTTTGCGGTGAGAGCCTGAGGTCGGGGCTCATCCGGTCTCGGCACAGACAGCGCGCCAGGGTGCCGGGCAGAAGATTAGCTTGCAGCTAAAACTTTGGGGCAAGGTACGAAAGGGGAGCATCACACTATACATCGCCTAGAATTGGCAAGACGGGCAACTTGGTGGTGTTAGTTTGGAAGTATTCTAGGCAAGATCTTGCCGCTAGGGCGACGTCTCTCCCCCTCGCCTGCGCGCTGCTCGGAGGCAGAGGAAGTTCACGCCATGATGATACGGTTGCTGCTGATGTGGAGACCACTAGATGCTCCATCCACGCTGGAGGCATGCACCAGCCAATGTGTCATGGGAGCTTGATGAGTCGTAACATTCGGTATCTGGGTAAGCTGTGAGGCTCGGCCTCATACAATGGAGACAGTCCCGAAGGGCAAAGATGCTGATGGCTCCGGACGATGTTCCATTCAGTGATTGGCGGGAAAAAGCAATAATCGCATAACGTAGTCATCGAACCTTGAAGTGTAGATTATGACTGTCGATCAACTGCAAGCCACGGCGCGCGGAGGCGGTACTACAGCCGGAGATGAAGAGCAAAAAAAGCGTTGTCAGATCGAGTGCGAGTCGTCTGTCGTCAACGCGAACCACTCAGAACCATCATGAGCCCATCGCATCTCTAGCGTTTGGGAATATGCAAGATTCGGTGTTGGCAGGGATCAGGACGCCCTAGCGTTGTCCGAGCGAGTGAGACGATCATCCTGTTGGCGCCCAGCAAGGAATCCCCCACTCAAGTCACCGAGCGTCATACGGATACACCAAGACACTCAGAGTCTCCTCCTAGACACCTAGGCTGGGCCTTCGACGCTGTTGGGCGGGAGTTGCGGGAGGACCAGGGGAAGAGAACTGCACACTTCTGCTTTGACAGTCATGATAGACTCTTCTCACCTGAGGACGAGCGAAACGCCACCGTCGCGTTTCTCGATTTGGAGACTTTTCGCTCTCGACCTTTCAGCTTGGCTGGGGCTAAACCGTTAGCTGAGCCGTGCCTTGCTTCGCTTTGCCTTGCCGTCACCCGCTCTGCTCTGCGTTGCAGAAAAGCAGCCCTACTGGGAAATTGAGACTTTGGCAGCGCAAATTCGTGTGTTGAGATCTCATTGCAGTCTTTGCAGACGAAGTCGCTTATTCAATCTTCAATGTCAAAAGGGATTTGTTGATATAGTCTTTAATTAATCAGCACCTTGATGGCCGCACGCGCAATTCCACTGGGTCGTGCCATCTATCTGCCTGACGAACATGGCGGCGGCCACGGGAGATTCGAGGACTCCGGGGAGCATTTGATCCTCCAACCTTGTATGTTCTTTGTTACACGGCGCCACATCGGCCCAAGTCGCGCGCCAATATACCTTAGCCTGGCACAGCATCGTGGCTTATAGCTGAAAGCCGATGTGCCGGCCTACTATCGCAGTAGCTCTCTGTTCGCCACGTTCATTGGTATTCGTTATGGCCTCGCGGCCGCTGGTACAACACTTCTTTCCGAAGTTTTGCTCCCTGCGAAAACGACAAAATTTCCGACGCCGCTGCATTACATCCTCTCGACGGGAGAGAGTCCCAGCAGACGCATGCCGTTGTACAGCACGGTCTTGGCTGCAGTGTACAGAGCTAGTCGAGCCTTCATGATCTCGCGCTCGCTGCCTACAATGCGCAAGTGGTCGTAGCTGCTACTCACGACGTGGGTCATGCGGAACAGGTACGTAAGCACGGTAGTCGGCTCCAGTGTCTTCAGAGTGTTCTGGACCACATCAGGGTATTGGCTGAGGATGCGGATGAGCTCGATAGCATGCTTCTCGGTCAGAAGGCTGAGATCCGCGCTGGCAATCTCCTCCTCAGGGACGGCAGCCTTGCGGAAGATGGAGCAGAGTCGAGCGTGCGCATACTGGAGGTACGGTCCGGTGTCACCCTCGAACGAAGTCATCGCGTCCATGTCGAACTTGTAGTTGTTGATCCTAGCTGGTGTCAGTGCATCCGAAAGGGCCCGATTCAGAGTACGGATGACTTACCTCTTTCCGCTCATGTCCTGGACCATCACACTGCTGATGCCAAGAATATCGGCAGTTGCCTCGGGGTTCTCGACTTGGGCATACTTGGACTCATTCTTCCTCATCACGTCGTGCATCTTGTCAGCGACGTCGCGCAGGATATCATCCAAGAACTTGACTGTTCCTTTACGAGTGCTCATTCCGAGGACAAGACCGAAGTTGATGTGCTGGCACTTCTTGGCAGTCTCGGGGTAACCCATCAGCTCAATAATCTTGAAGAGCTGCCTCAGATGCAGGTCCTGCTGAGACGCAATGACGTAGATCATGTGATCAAAGCCGTACTTCTTCTCGCGTTGCAACAGTTCGCTGATGTCTCGGGTAAGATACAGGGCAGTTCCGTCCTTCTTTCGAACGAGCGGACGCTCCAGACTCTTACCGGCCTTGCCAGGAACGTGCTTTGAGAAGTCGATAAGGATAGCGCCTTCAGACTCCTCAGAGATCTTCATGTCCTTGAGCTTCTTGGCAGCGGCTTCCATGTCGGCCTCAGCGACCTGGCTCTCGCCAGAGTACTCGTCGAAGTGGATGTTCAGACGAGCGTATGTCTCCTTGTAGCGGACGATGCTGAGGTCACGGAAGCGCTTCCACTGAGCGACAGCAGCCGCGTCGCCAGCAGTCATGGCCTTGAAGTACTTGCGAGCCTGCTCGTCCAAGCTGTTGTTCTTGAGCTCTGTGACGTCCTCGCCAGCTTGCTCCTTGGCGGTGATCGAATCCTTCTCGGCGCTCATTTCGGCGTTGATCTTGACGTAGACCTCGTACAAGTGGTTGATAGGGTCAGCCTTCAGAGCCTCCTCGCTTCCGAACCTGTCGAAACCCAAAGCCAGAAGACCGTACTGTTTACCCCAGTCACCAAGGTAGTTGATGCGGGTAACATCCCAGCCGGCACCATCGTACAGGTTGGAGATGAAACCACCGATGATGGTGCTGCGCAAGTGACCGGCGTGGAAGGGCTTCGCAATGTTAGGGGAGGAGAATTCGACAATGATCTTTTTCTTGCCCTGAGTAGGGTCTTCGGGGTTCTTGAGACCGTGGTGGGGATTCTTGCCAAATTCCTTGCCGCGTCGAATCACCTGGGGGAGCAGGATTTGAGCGAGAGGGCCGGGCTTGAACCAGAACTGGAGGAACGAGCCGTTCTGGAAAGAAACAGGCTTCTCGATAAGGGGAGACTCGGGGAACTGCGAATAACTATATGTCAGTCGAGTCCGGTGTGACGCAGAGCTGTGATCCCACGCAAATGTGAGGCAGTCGTCGAGGCTAGCAAACTGAACTGACCTTGGAGAGCCACTCCTCAGAGAGCTCGGCAGGTTTCTTGCCCTTGATTCGAAGGGCAGGTACGGCCAGCACCAGGTCGCCCTTGTCCAAGCTTTGCGTCCATTGGAGCGCATTGTAGATGATGGGCTTGTCGACGCCGGTCACGTCGTGTAGCAAGGAGGTGATGTGGGAGCGGTAGATGTCGACAGGGTTAACGTCGACGTGGCAGCCGGGGAAGGACTCCAGCTTTCCAATGGACAGCTTCTCCAGCTGAGCGGTGAGCTGCTCTGTCGCCATTGTCGCAAACTGTGCGGCGGGATGAGGAGAGAAGTCGAAGAGGGGTCGTGGGACGACTTGGAGACGAAGGGACGGCGGTCGACGCGGGGTCGAGAAGGGTCGCGTTGTCGATTGGAAGCGTGCGGCCGGGACAGAAGCAGGTCCTCGTCGAAGGGCGTGTGTATAAACGTTGGTTGAACGAAGTGAAGAATGTAAGAGGAAGCGCGCGACGCTAGTCATAAGGATTATGACTCGGCAGCGAGGAAGGGGTGGAAGGGGGAAAAAAAAGGCAATGGAAGGAAGGGTACAGTCTCGATTCGCTGGGCAGAGGGCTCTGGCGGTTGTTGTCACCCGCAAGAAAAAAAATTGCGGACCAAGCCCAACTGACTCACTGGGGGAATTGGGTGTTTCATTGGCCTCTTACCGAAAGTAATTCTCACCGATAGACACCGAATGAGGGGTAGCGGTGAGGTTTGGAGGGGCACTCACAACTGCCCCGCGATCAATCTCTTTAGTGGACTCTCGGTGAGCGTTTGGTACACCTGGAACTCACCTTCTTCACCTCGACTATTCACACTCATCTCAGACTTTCCTTCAGGTCCAAATCTCGAGTGACTTATCTCATCAACACTAGAGGCTGCTTCTAGGCCTGCGCTTTTCTTTAAGTTCGATCAGACTTCCCGGGCATACTGAGAAACATAGGTGAAAGTGTATCACTCGAGCCGCAAATAAGACACTAATTCCGTATTTCGTTTGGCTTGTTTGTGTCTCCTGCAAGAATAAGCCCAACTTTCATGCACCGAGACTTGGGTAGTCTCAAAATGAATCTTACCCAGGCGTACTTCACTTGACATGCTATAGCTCTGTTGACATTACGTGCGCAGACCCCACAAAGCACTTAAACTGATGAACTTCAGCCATGGAAAAAGCCATGATATTCATTTAACAGCCACTGAGGATGAACTCAGCGTTCCTATGATTCCTGGCAAATTAAAACGAGTATTCTTCAACGAAGAGGTGAATGCCCTGCGCCCCAGTTCCCTTATGAACAGCCCTCTCATCCGACAGCGCAGACACGCAATTCCTTACCGAGCTCGTCAGCGACTGCCCACCACACACAACAATCGACGTCTCTCCGCCAGCAGCTTCCACGGGCTCTCTTATTAGATCCTTGATATCCGGCCTCTTATAATACTCCTTCACCATCCCGCTCGTCGAACCAATCTCCCGCCGCGGCGTCAACGCTACCTCCTCGCCCTTCTCCAGGTCTAGCATACCCTTCTCCTGACAAAAGGTGCCGTCAACAGACCCATCAGACGCAATCCTTCGATGGTGTGCCTCCGACCCAGAGCTCTCGTCGCGGTCCGAATATAATGCAGTCGATATTCCCCCCTCCTTCGACTTGCCAGGTCGCGTAATGGCGATGTGCACCTGCAACTCGATGCCGACACACTGCGCCCGATCCATCGACTCGCGCAAGCGCTGCGTATAGAACTCAATCTCCTCACCCTGGCGCGCCATTAGAATAAAGTCGATCCTCGTTGTGCAAATCTTCCTCCGGCTCTGCACGATACTCTCGAGGATGGGCAGAGTAAACGATGCTCCGGTAGACGCCGATATAAGCACCATGGTGTCATAAATATCCCACCGAGGCGGCACCCCAAACGGTCCCAGCACGAAGCCCGTCAGCGTATCCTTCTTTCCAGCTTTTTCCACCTTCTGCGCGAACCTGTGCAGCCTCTTCGAGAAGCCCCCGTGTGAACGAATAACAAGCTGAATGCTGTTGCAGATACACGTCTCCGGGACCTGGTGCGCGCAGGCGATCGTGTATGGATGCGCTTCGAATGGTCCCACTCGGGGGAGCCAGAGGTATAGATGCTGCCCTGCCTTCCATGAGAAATGCACGTCTTTGATAGTCAAGACCGTCGTCGAGGACCCAACAGCTCTAACCTGCACCTCGTGGCCGAGCCTCTTCGTGCCCTCACAAGCCGACATATTCGGACGGAACCTCGTATTCTGCCAACCAAGCAGAGCACATCGAGCAAGCCGGTCAAAGCAGATCAGCGCGACGGTGAACCAGAGGTACTGTCGCGCGTAGGCCGGGATGTGGACGTACACCAGCCAGATGAACAGTACCGCCGACAACAGGTGCTGCAGCACAAAGATCTCGTAAGCCATTCCGCGAATGGGCTTGAGGCCGCTGAGAAATGTCCAGATCAAGAGGCCCCAAGCCCCAAGACCATACTTGATAACCGGCATGATTCGCAGCTGCGTCTCGACGAAATCTGCCCGCACCCACTCCGTCCAGAAATGGAACCCATGGACCGTCGCCGTGACGAACATGGTCCTCGCCACCCAGCGATGCAGCCAGTTCAGACGTTCATGCGACGTCCCCGTGATGAGTCCCACGACGTTGACCTTCATCGCGAGGAGGTAAACCAGGGGCATCTGCATAATGGTAACCCAGGCATTACGGAAGCCGATCCGCTCCCAGAAGTACGCGTCTTTGATGACGGCGTCGCTGACCATCATATAGATGATGACGGCCCAGTAGGCGAGCAAGACGAGGACGCGGCCGAGTGGCGGCGGCGTGGTCCAGCGGAGGCCTTTGAAGGGTATGTATAGTTGAGGATGGCCAAGCTCGCGGACGATGGCTGTTGTGGTGGCCCATATTTGTGTCATGCAGTTTGAAGGTTGTGTCGGGAATTGTACTGATTCCGACCGACATCTCTTCAGTCTGTGACGATGGTCAGCTTCGGTTAGATGAGGCTGAAGGGCGCTTACCTCCTCATGCCTTCGAGGTAGTTGACGCCGCGGATGATTCCTAGAAAACCCACGGTGCCGGCGATGATGTACCAAAAAGACTGGGCGAGGTGGATATTTGTTTCTTGGAAGAGCGCCGTCCCCATCGTCATCCCTCCCCCACCACTACCTCCTCCATGATTGTGGCTCATGTTGATGGCCTAAAATGAGTCTCGAATCGCCTTTCGCGCGTCGGTCGGTAGGAGAATGTCGCGTGTGGTCGAGTTCGGTAATTCAACGATATCAGCACGTCTTGAAACAGTTGTCCAGGCTTTCAAGGGGCCTGTTGGCTATATCGAGTATGACAGTGTCCAAAAAGAAGCCGGGGCTTCAAGTCATACAGAACCACCAAACCACACAGTCATCTCGTCAAGCTGCTGTCGTAACCTCTGACTGGAACCAGGTACGAGCAGCAGAACTTCGCCTCTCAGATCTCAAATCATGATAGCACCAGCGTTTGAGAGATCAGCGTCTGAAGGAATGAGGTGGATTGAGCAAGTTCAAGAGCTGTAGCCTCTGGGCCGCGCACGAAGTTGAAAGGATCTAACGTGGCAAGTATTCAGAGCAGAGAGAAGGCGGCAAGGCGGTGCAAGTGCGTAAGTTTGGGGCACCAGACATAGTATGTTAGCGCGGTGCGGGCTAACAAGCATCCGACCTACAGTGTTGGGTCTGGGTGAGAGAAGGTGCTTCATGTGAGATGATCCCTCCTCGCCGGGGTGTGTGAAAGTTTCAAGTTCCTCAGATGACGGAGAGGCCTGTCTGTATTACGAGTAAGGTCGGGCTCTATGCCCGCTCTCACCTGTTTTTTCAGGCTTTTTCCTAACGTATTCTGTTGCCTGTCACGCCCGAACAGTTGGCCCGATGGCCGTCAGTCACCTCACGCCCGAACCTTACACCCATCATCTCATCAATCGTTTCACAGCAATAGCCGGCGGTTATCCGCATCTCAAGCCTCTCAATCTCTTATGTGTTCATTTCATATTTCTCTAGCTTCCAGCAGCCAAGCAAATGAAGAAGATCTCATCAAAGGTACTTCATCCAACACCATTCCTCAAAAGAACGTGCTCACCACCGCAGATAACTCAGTTCACCTCACCCAAAAGGCCTTAATTGACAAAGTGATGGGGGGGGAGGACCCCGAGATCGAACCCGCACAAACGCCACAATTTGCTCAAAACCTCTCAGTGACATCGCAAGGTCGTCGCCTCATTGGTCGAACCCAACCTCCAAAGGCAACGAAGTCCCTGCGCGCATCGTGAGCTAATCCGACTGAGGTTAAACCGACATCCCTGCTCATGACTGCACATCAACCTCATTCCCGCAACCGCTTCTGATAGTGTTATCATATTTGGGGAACTCTTACTCGAAAGCTCTCCTGCTGGGTGGAACATGAGGCGGCAGCATGCTTATTATGTGGTTCAACACCAACTGCTCAACGTCACTTGTCAAGAGAATGAAGAAAAAAGGATATAGTCGTCAAATTCCCAGGATCACCCCGAGCAAACAAGTCTGGGGAACCATAGCCCCCGTGCCTGCATGTCCAAGGGTGTACGCAGTAAGTGACGCCCGTCGACATGAAGCTCCGAGCTAGTTAGGATCTTGCAGTGAGCAAGTTTACCTTTATTTATTACGGTACACCTATCTCTTCTGCTGTTGCTGCCAGCAGTTAGGCACCTTGCACTATGGTCAGAAATGCTGCACCTAGATGTCATTCTGTGCCGAAACGTGGATAGGATGAATGAAGGGTAAGGAGATGGAGACCTTCAATGATATCTCAGGACGTCACCCGAAGTACTGCCTGCGAAGTAGCCCGTTTGCTTCTTTGTCACTTCACCTGCCAACATGGTATGACACCGTATGAGTGAAGAAGATGTGCCAGCCCGGCTATGTCGCTCGTAGGTATCCCGTGGTAAATATTCTAGACCAGATGGAGGGAGCTCGGGAGCTTCCCATCCTACACCTACACCTAAACCCCTTCCAGACAGCCTAGCCTTACGGGATTTGCCCCAGTCATTACATAGTAGCCATTCATCCCATTCTTAAGTCGCTAGATCCTAGGCTCTGTTTTCTCTGCTGAATTTCTGCTCGAACTCCGCAGAGTGACCTTTGATCGAGCATCAATTCGACCAAACTCTCTCGTCATCACCACAACAACCCGTCCACAACTCTCCCAAACCTTCAACATGGCCCGCCTTCTCGCCCTCCTCCTGTTCGTTGCGCAAGCGACAGCGCACTTCTCCCTCACGATCCCCAAACCCCTCGGCGACAGCGACGACAAGCAAGGCACCGCCCCCTGCGGCGGCTATACCGCCTCATCCTCATCCTCCACGACCGACTTCCACGTCTCCGGCGACAGCGTCGGCATGGAAAACGGCCACCCGCAGACGAAATGGCTCTTCCGCGCCACCCTCGACCAGACCGCCTCGGGGGACTGGATTCAAGTATTCCCCATCGTCTTGCAGACCGGCCTCGGCAGTTTCTGCGAGCCCCAGATCGCCGTACCGGCAGAGTACGCTGGCAAGAAGGGCATTGTCAGCGTCGTGGCGCATTCGCCCGACGGATTGCTCTATGCTGTAAGTGGGGAAAAGCACTTTTGACTATCATGGAATCTGTGGCGAGATCAAATCGTATATGCAAAGCTGACATGACAAATCCCCAGTGCGCACCCGTCAACTTCGTGACCGGCACCGCGCCAACGCACTCGGAATGCAAAAACGCTACCATCACGGTCGACTTCGACTCCGACCCTTCGCTGACAGCCCTCCTCGACAGCGGCGGCTCAAGCAGCGAGTCTCCTTCGGGTACCGCATCTCCGGCCGCGGGCACTCCCGCGACGACTAACGCTGCGCCTTACCTGGCTGGAAGCGTTTTCAGCGCCGGCGCCATGGGAAGTCTGTTGGTCTCGTTGGGTGCTGCTGTTGGTGGAGCCGCCATGTTCTTCTGAAGTGTCGGTTTAGGAAGAGGGAGGTAAAGGGCTTGAATTTACGGTACAATAAGTGTCCGATTGGTTTGGGAAGAGGACGGCACCCGGTTAGGGGTCCCCATGATGAGAAATAAACCAAACTTACCATTTCTGTGTTTTCCCATCGCTGGTCTGATTTTTGGGAATGAATACACGTGGAGTTGCGGGTGAAAGGTCATGTAAATAGGGTCATTGCCTACCCTGCCCATGCTTGATTATTGATGGCCAATTGATGCATGTGCGTCGAGAATCATATATGAGGCTAACTAGCTAGCCCGGTATAACCTACAGAAACGACGTCCTTCGCCCACCGCCATATTTTCATCCATCTTCACGCTAACAACGAATGAGCCCGTCTATGATAACATCTCCCATTACAGCCTGCCTCTGACCCTCCAGGGCCCACGAGCGCCCGCGACACCGGCAGCTCCCACTCCAAAGTTATGTAGCCTCTCTCCAATAAGGTAGGCCTCGTCTCTGATGCGCGCCTTCCAGTTGTTGAAGACGCCGACGACACTCCAAAACGCCATGGCAGCCAGGACGCTGAACGCCGCGGCCGGGTACGAAAGTCGGTAAATCATCTTCAGTTCATGTGGCGCCGGGTCGGGTATTCCCAGAACGCCGTGAGACTCCATCCAGCCGACCACGTAAGGGGGTCCGAAGATGGCCAGGCCACCAGTGAGGAGCCCAGGCACGACGAAGGCCCTGGTGAGCACGAGGACATCAGGCTGGAGCCAACCACGGCGGAGAACGGCACGAACAGCCTGGGCCAGACGAGTGCCATCGTACAGGCTGGTGATTGCACGAGCGCCAAGTTTGACGTATAGCAGGCCGAGAGTCCAAGACTGAATGACTCGTGCGGTGTGTTGGTTCGGTACGACGATGCCATCCTTGAATTGCCCGCCACTGTTGGCCTCAATGATGTACGGCGTGGGTGGATACATGTAAGTATGGAGAGGGATGAGGCAATATAGCTCCATGAGGGCTGTCAGTATCAAGGGAAAAACGACTAGGAGGATGGTGTATGCGTATACGAGCCTGGCAGCCTGGATCCCGACTAGCGCAAAACGCATGGGAGCATCGCTGTGCCAAATGCTTTGCAAGGACGATGAGGCCCAAGCTGACAGTCTCCTGTAGATGGACCGGGCATGAAAAAGGAAATAGGCTGTGGAACCCAGGATGTAAATACCAATGCTGAACGCGTATATGTCGTTGGTCCGGATGTGTGCGGGAATAAGAACCTTGAACATCTTGCGGCCGAAGACAAGTGGGACGATGGTAAAGCTGACGCCAGTGACGGCAGCGAATATCCAGATGAACATGATGAAGAGGAAGACCCGGACTCGGAAGTGTGGAGGGATGTAAACCGGCTGGTACTGATCAGTCGAGTACAGATCGGTGTCCGGAGAATCGTCTTTGCCATCCAGACGAGCATTGCTCTCCGTGATTGGCATGAACACCCGCCTTCCCTTCGGTATCTTGACCTGGTCCGATGCAGGCGTGCGTACGAAGCAGCCATCTTCAATGAGCTGACCCGAGTCCACGAGACTGGCCTTCTTGAGACTCAAGAGGGCCAATTGGTCGTTCGTGATAGCCGACATCGGCTTGGCTGTACCACCTTCAAAGGTATCCTCCCATGTTTTTGGCACAACGTTATACTGCTTGTTGACTTCGAGGAACCATCGCCTCCACCAGGGCAGCGCTTCGTACTCGGAGCCAGGTCGTAGAGCCAGTATGCCCTCCTCATCGATGCGTCGTTCACCGAATAAGAACCAAGTAAGTCGAAGCGCTCTGGCACACTTGCGGAACCACCAAGTGTACATAGCATGGAGACCATCACTCGGCTTGAAAAACTTGACAGCCAGAGGCATAGCAAAGTTATAGAACAGGAGGTCAATCGGGAACTCCAGCACTGGCTCGTTGGACGAGTAGTGGATTGGCAGCACATTGGGAAGCGCTAGGGAAAGCCCCCAAACAACTCCACCCAGGCAGATGATGACCAGGGCTCCATAGACGAAGGCTGAAAACAAAATCTTTCGCAGCTGCGTCATGACGTTGCGTTCCAGTACGTCACGGACAGGGTGGAACTCAGGGTCATCGGGATCGCGGATGAAGTCTGGGAATGGTTAGCAACTGTTAGTCCGCGTGTTGGCAGTTTTACTTACACAAAACACCTTTGCGCATGATCTTGCGGCACATGGAGACGAAAAGCGCAAAGTGGAACATGTACCCGGTGCCGACGAACCAATGCACGAAGATCGATGTCAAAGGATAGTTGATGGTGAACGCGACGCGGGATTTGAGGGTGGTGTCTTCGAAAAGCGGGAGCAGAGCCACGTCCAGAAGCAGGCCACAGTACAAGGGAAAAATCAACATTTCGATGCTGATGATCAAAATCACCTTCATGACGCCGCTAGCTTGGTTCAACAAGTCAGTCAGCGATGCCTCCCACTCCTGGCCAGTTTGACCAGTTGAGAATGGAGATCCTCTACGCAGGTAAAGGGTGCTGATGGCCGAGAAAGTAAAGTATCCGCAGAGAATAGCCCAGAAACGGTCGGTTCCCGACCAGTAGGACAGCGCAGGATTGACGGAGGTCGTGGGCTCCGGCACACTGAAGCTAATGACCCAAGAACCTGGGTTGAGAATGCTGATGGGTACGTCTCGGGCGACATTCCAGGTGTATACAGTTGCGTTTGCTGCCAATGCGGCAACGTATTTGCCGTTGGTAATCAGATCTCGGTCGAAGATTGAGTTCAGGATGTCGCCGATGGAGACAAACGATCCGGAAACGTAGGTCTTGAGGTTGAGCAATGCCTCATGGCTGATGGCAGAGAAATTTTGCATCTCGGTGGTAGAAATCATGGGCAGTTCGCTGGTGAGACTTTCGAGAACTCGGCTGGAAGCGCTGATAAAGATATTGAGCATCTTTGTAGATAGAGCACCAACCCCGTTTTCGGCCGGAAAGCCCATCAGTCGGCCTGTGGTGTAGCTGACGAGAAGCACCAGACTCGAAAGACCAGCCATTATGCCGACAGCAAGATCCTGGATGAACTTGGTTAAGCTGAAGAGCATGCGCACGAGGCGCATGGGGTTCATGGCTGCCCAGACACTGACACGACCGAGGTTGTAAGGCAAGAAAACGCAGACGAAGATTGTAACAGAGACGAGTACAACGCAGAAGATGGCGTTTTGGAACAGTCCGGCGATGGGGCCGCGCATGCCAATCAACTCCATGATGCCTTCGAAGTCTTCGGCGTCGTCGATAGCTTCGGGATCCAGTCCGGCAGCAACAGCTGCTTCAACTACTTCTCGATCTTGCTCCACGTCATCCTCGTCATCGCCCAGGTCATCGAAGTCTTCATCGTCGCTACTATCGTCGTGTTCATGGGCAGCCTCGTCTCCGTCGCGTCCAATGTCAAGTTCTCGGACTTCGATATCGCCCCACATGAAATCTGCGACCCGGCCCATAATCCCACGTTGCAGCGGTGGACGTTGAGGTGCGCGTCCACTGTCGGCCTCCTGGATCTCGCCGTGGGCATCGACAATGTCCGCGACCACGCCGCTATCCTCTCTAGGCCCAACGAAGCCCGGTGCTAGAGGGCCCGCCTCGGGGCCATGGCCATCAAAGCCGTCATCCTCTTGGGGAGAATCAATGCGTTCGAATCCGGGGTCTCTGTCAGAACCGTACTTGGCAGAAGTGCTTGACGGCGGCGTGGTATTGCCAACGAAATCATACTGGCGATATTGGGGTGCCGCACGTGGGATAGGGGTGGGCTCCTGGGGCTGCACAGTTGGTTCTGTTTTCAAGTTGGAAAAGGACCAGCTATTGTTCGCGAGGGGGTTGATCGTGTCGTTGCGCTGAGGACCATCTGATACGGCTCGAGGGCGGAGTGGACTTTGGAAAGAAGGTGTGCGAGAGCTGCTGGCGCCCTCGCCACCAAATGTCAAGTCCGGCCCATTTTCCAATCGAACCTCCTTTCCCTTGCCTTTGGCATCGCCATTGGTGTTGTTATCTGACGTGGAAGGGGGTGGCCAGGAGAACTGCGGCGTGGAAGGCGCTGGTAGCTGAATAGCGCCCTGCGGTGATGACTGCAGTTCTCGAGGCTGAGAGGGGCCCTCAGCTCCGGTGCCATCCCTCTTGAATTGTCCAGCACCAGGCTCTTTGTTGTTCTTATCCATCATGGACCGCGTGATCCTTGCCCAGTAGCCTAGGGTATCATCTAGCTCCTCTTCTTCGATGATTTTCAGGATCTTTTCGGGGTCGCCGCCAGCTTGACGGTAGATGCGGAGGTATTCATGAACGGTTGCCACAGGGGTTTGAGTATCCTTATTCGCAGCTGGTTCAAGTGGTCTGTTGAAGTCGAAATCGGTCTCGGCACTGCCGTAGGCCCGCGGGCGGAATCCTCCCGAGGGTTGCAGCTGAGTAGGCTCCTGTACCTCCGCAGTTGGTTCTTGATTATCCCACGCCAAGTGATGCATATCATTCTCGGTCTCGTAGTGCGCTCCTGTCATTGGCTCGTAGTCATCATCGTCGCTAACGTGTAGTCCTCTTCTGTCGTCAAAGATGAAGTGGTCGGCCTCATGGTTGCGGTCGTGATCGTGATCGTGATCGTGATCCTGGTCGTGATGGTTTTCTTGTTCGCCCTGGGCTTGATCCTGGGCCTGGAGATTGTCGTTGGCAGCAAAAGCAGCTCTCATGTTGATCTCCGGCTGTTGTTGCACCACATAGTCGCGAACCAGGATGACCAAAATGAAGGAGATGATGACCAGAATAGTGATAATCTGGCCCTCCAAGACGCCAATAACAGTGCGGTTGACGACGGGATATCTTGTCAAGTTGCGCAACCACGAGACCCCGCTCAAAAGAGACGGGTGGCGGTCCAAAACGGGATCGCTGCCCCCGGCTGCCGAGTTTGAGTTGCCAGATCCAGCAGTCGTGATTGAGCCGAGTAGCATTCTCAAGAGAGCAGCCGACACGGAATCGTTCGTAGTGATGTTGACGCCGTGGAAAGAGCGGCTAAAAGGAAGTTCCTGGCCCTGGATCATGTCTTTCAGCATTCCACCCAAGTTTGCCGGTGTGGTCGTCGGTTCGAGGAGGGGCGATGCCGGGCAGACGTTGGACGAGGCGACGGAAAAGGCCACCGATACGCCTTTGCTGACAGTCGCATTGGAGCTGTTCCATAACGCGCCACTGCCCAGTCCTTCGTCGCTGACCCAGAACAGGAACGCCCAGACGGAGCGCATTAAGTACGGTAACCAGCAGAGCCATACACTACTGACCAAGGCAGCGCGCAGCCAGACGAGGACGTTCCGGAAGAGATATTTGGCCATGTGACCGACAAAGACGTGTGCCGGCAGGGTCTTGGGCATCTTTGGCGAGTACAGCTTGGTGAAGCGGAAGGGGGTCTTGCAGAGCTCGCAATGCTTCTTTTGGGAATGCGACAACCACTCCATCAAGCAATCCTGGTGGACATACTTGATGCTGCCACTGCATTTGCAGGGGTAAAACAGCGGTTCCTGCTCGGTCGCCTCGCCTCTGCATATGCGGCAGGTATCAGGATCGAGTGCGCCGGCATCGTTGGTGTGTGATCGAGACTTCAGCGGTTCAAGGCCGGAAGACGGGGTTTTGGAGGCCGAGAAGCGACGGCGGGAGTGTGCGACGGCATCGGCGGCCATGAGAGGCTCCATCGCGGGGTCGTCCATCTCGATCGGTTCGTCGTCGGCGGCGGCGGGGACTGAAACCCTGTGCAGAACAGTAAAATTCTTTAGGAACGCATGAGTGTATCTAGTCGACTGTTGGTGTCGAGAAGCAGGTCGAGCGAGAATCAGGAGTTCCGAGGCCGTCGATTGGGGTTGGAGTTAAGACCTGTGAAGGAGTCGAGACTCAATACCACGTCGACGGAGAGGAAATGTGAAGCTGCTGTGGACAAGTTGCGGATTGCCGTCAAGGCAGCGAGGACAATCGATTGTATGGTGGTGAAAGAAATAAAGTGGTGGCCACAACGTGTATCATGAAATCGTCAAACTAAACCTCTCGCAGAATGAAGCCACTCAAGAATAGTTTGGGAAATTAATCAATGAAGATAGATGCCTTGCGCTAGAGACAGTCGAAGATTCAGGTCCAAGTGGCACAGCGCTGGATTTCGAGGGCCCTGGCAGACGGGTCCACACCTGGTGCCGTCCCGTCCAGTGGCATCAGAGCAAGGGTCCGGGAGAATCCCAGGGTGCGGATAAATCACAAGTCCGCCCCGAGTCCAGACCGGAGGCGGGAATGCCTCCCCTGGTACATTACTCCCCTGGTAGTGGAGCCGGTCGGGTCCTGCCTACCTTAAGGTAAGGTAAGGAAGGTACTTTAGTCTGAGTCTTCCAGTTCAAGGTTTTACTTGAAATCGTCACAGTAGTCAGTAACTACTGTTAAGTTTTCATTTCTCATTCGGCGTGGAAAAGACCCCGTTTTTTTTTCGGACATAAAGGTTACTAAGTAAGTACTTTAGGTAAGACGACACAAGGGCACGTGACCTTTTTTCTCCAGCTAGCAAAGTGGCAAGAGCAATTGGCATTATGTCATTGCCTGGGCGCCTGTGTCCATCTGCACAGATTCGTCTTCGGCCGTCTTTTTTTCCTCCCTTCCCCCAGGCAATCCACGATAAGTGCCACAAGAATGGGTCGAACCGTTGGGACTCGCGCAGACTTTCTGTCTCCACTACCTACTGTCAGAAGTTCGCAACTTGTCAGAGTCAACCTGGAGTTGATGAGTCCACAACCGCGCTATTTAGGCGGGTTACATACACATGTTAATGGATTTAAATCATAATCAAGCCCTGCGTCCTCGATATGTATGTAAATCCGGAAGTCTCCTCATGAGTTTGGGAATCAGAAACCCTGGTTCCTAACCAGCTAGTGTATGTCCTCTGCCAGCAAGCTGCCAAGAAACAACAGGCACAGCATCATCATCATCATCACATGGGCCGGTTGAGATATTATGCCGACAACGACGACACAAGGACCATGGCACCCACAAGCTCTTCACTGGTGAGCCACACTTGCGTGCCAACGATGCAATGATGCATTACTAGGACGTCTTCCAGGCCCACTTAATTGCATCCCTCGTCTAGGCAAGTGAAGTGTTTCTGGGGGTTGTGGCTCGTTTCCTGGCCCTTTCTGCCAATCATTCAAGCGCATCTGTGCTTCCCTTCAGCAGGGTTGCACGGTCTCTGTCAATGGAGATGGCGTATGGCGACGACATGGGATGGATGGCAACGCGCATCGAAGCGACGGTGGTCGTCGGGGAAGAATGCAAGCTGGACGGGGGCACTCGTCAATCCGTGGTACCGGATTCCGTTTCTTGATCTCGATGTCGGGGGTGTGGTTGGCTGGTGGCCTGGTTGGATGGCGAGAGCAACCGCCTTGAAGCCGATGACGTTGGTGAGCACGGCTGGGCAGGCTAAGGATGCCCACTTAGGTAAGCAGACGAACTAAGGTCCCTTTTGTATGGGAATTCCACCTAGCGAGTACATGAAGCTGGTCCGTGTGCCCCTCCAAAGCTTACTCTGAGAGGCCCTGGGCAATCGGAGAGCAGGCAGGAAACTTGGCCCAGAAAAGAAAAGCAGGAGCAGGAAGTGCCTGGGGAAGGTGAGGTCACGCAAAGAGAAGGCGCGACTGTCAACAACAGGAAACCACTGCCTTTTTTTTTCTGCATCACAATACCATTTCCTAGTTTCTTTCTCTTCAAACCTCCCCAAGCTTAACCTCACTCACCAGAAGCACATTCAACCCGCCAACTATCTCTCCACTTCTAGCAGTTTCGGCCCTTCCTTGCTTGCCTGGCGTCCTGAAGCAGAACCATCGCCATTCTGAAGGTAGATCATGAGCTCCTAGCTCCACAACCCAACCTCTAAACTCCCCTAAGAACGGCCCCAAAAAACTCCAAACCCTTTCTTCCCCGAGTGGCCCACGAGTCGAGGATGGATCTGAGTGGTTCCCAAGTCCCCTGCCCTGCAGTTTTGCCTCGCCAAGCTTACCTCAAGCAGCCCATGCCGGTCGAGGAGAGGACTCGGCTGGGACTGGAACATCTGAAAATCGTCAGAGCTACTCCTCTTCCTGCACAACCCTTCAGCCTCTCGTCTTTGGCCATAAATTTTTTGTCCCTCTCCCTTCCTCAGCTTGACCTCGTCCTCTTTTTCCTCTCCATTCAATCAAGCCTCTGCTAACACGTGTTTTATCACTGTGGCGTAGACCAGTCCATCGCCAGCGCCGCCTGCGTTTCACTAAGCACCCAAGTCACCTTCACACCCGTGCGAGCTGCCTGGTTCTTCCAGACCAATCCTTCCTCCGTCATGGAGGCTTCCAGTGGCTACTCCAACAGCTACCCAAAAGCACCGAATGGCAAGGTGAACAGCAAGATGAATGGACATGCTGTGGTCAAGAGAAGAACAACGCCCAAGAAGGGCCCGACCTTTATCGGTCGCACATTCAGCATTGCTGCTAGGTATGTCATGCATTTGTTTGTGCATCTGAACTGCCCCCACTCTCGTCATAGTGATGATGCACCGTGAAGGAGCTGAGAGCAGCCAGTTCCATATCCACGATAGCCTTAACTGACATTGTCTTTTGCTTATAGGATTCTAACTTGGTACTCCATCGTTTCAATCCTCTTCCGCTGTCCTGCGACCCTCGATGCATGCGACGAGACATCGCCCAAGATTTGCAAGCCTTACTTCCACCTGAAACACGCCGTATCACCCCACCTCGAGCCTTATTACGAGACCTATGCCGCCCCTTACGTCGAGAAGGCGACGCCCTACTACAACATCGCTAACGAGCGTGTAATTGTTCCGACAAAGGCATACATCACGAAACACGGCGCTCCCCGCGTTCTACAGGCTCAGGCCTACGTTCAGGCTCAGTGGAATAAGAATATCCAGCCCCAGCTGGCCGTATACCAGAAGCAGGCGCAGGACAAGTACGACGAGACTGTTGCCCCCCATGTTGCCAAGGTGTCCGAGGCTGTAGGCCCTTACTATGACATCGCGCGCACCAACGCCCAGCAGACCTACCACGATGTCCTCCTGCCCTCTTATCAATTCGTCCAGCCCTACGCCGCTCAAGCGTATGATGTCGCTTCTCAGTTCACCACCGAGACGGTTGTCCCCACAGCCTACTGGGCCTGGAACAAGACCTTCGTCTTTCTCGATGCCACCGTCTGGCCCCAGGTCCGCGTCTTGTATGTTGAGAACGTCGAGCCGCAGCTGGCTAGAATTGGACAGCGTCTTGGTCGCTACAAGAACAAGACCAAGGGATCGCTCGAGAATGTCTCTGAGAGGTAAGAATATAACCCACATTGCAGACATGCGGTCGGTGAATTGAATTGACAGTGATATAGCGCTACAGCCCAGGCTTCCTCCTTCACAAAGCCAGTCTCCTCGGCATCGTCAGCCGCCTCGTCCGCTTCCTCCGTAGCCAGCGGGAAGGTCACCAAAGTGCAAAGCACCCCTATTCCCGATGCTTCCGAAGTTGCCCAGCAAATGGCGGAAGACGCCAAGGACAAGGCACAACAGGTCGTTGCCCCTCCCCCTTCGGAGGACGAGTCCGATATGCGCAAGACCGCTCGTGAGACTATCGAGGAGGACTTGCGCAGCTGGCAGAACAAATTCGCCAAAGCTGCTGATGAGGGCGCTCGGGAAATCGAAGACCAGGTCGAGGAAATCTCCAAGCGCGTCATCAAAGAGAATGCGCACACCAAGGGCAAGGCGCTCGTCGTTGAGCTACAGGAAACCGCCAAGGCCGAGGTTGAAGCTCTGCAGAAGCAGATCATCAAGATCGTTCACAAGTCGGTGGATGCCCCCAATGCTGCTCAGGACGATTTGGCCACTGCCGTTCGAAAGGCTGGCCTGGCTGTCAAAGAATCTGCCCAGAAGATCCGATCCTGGAAAGATGATTACGAGGCTGAGATTGAGGCCGCCGTCACCCACGCTGCCGACAGCCACTTCAAGATTCTTGACAGCATTAGAGATCTGGCACTTCAGAAGATCGGAATGAAGTGGGCTTGGATGGACGGCGTCACATACAAGGATTGGGCCAAGTACCACGAGCTGAAGGACCGCTTCGCTGAGTGGATGAGCGATCTGAAGAAGCTCATCATCACTCACCCTGGTCTCGAGGAAGCTCGCGAGGCATCTAACGAGATTGAAGACTCTGGCATGGCCGTCGCACAATCGGCCGCTCAAGAACTCGCCAGGCTCAAACAGGTTGGTCTGTGGAAGCTGGCGGCTCTTGACACCTCCGAAAACTTTGATAGCGAGTCAACCCGCCAGGCTGCGGAAGAAGCAGAGAGTCGTGCTTCAGAGGCCGCTGCCACTGCTTCAGCTGCCACTTCTCCTCCTGAGGAGGATCCTCTCGAGTCTTCTGCCAGTGTCATTGAGAAGGAATCTCCCGCCAGCAATCTCGACTCTGACGATTCCGCGAGCTCTGTGAGCAGCGCTGCTAGCGAACTCAGCGAGAGGCTATCCAGTGCCACTTCCGCCGCCTCTGAGTCCATCAGCAACGCCGCCAGCCAGGCTTCCAGGGGGGGCTCGAGTGTCGTAGCCGGAAGCTCAGCCAGCACTGAGTTGCACCCCGACCTCGCCTCTACCCTTCTTCCCGGTGAGGACCAGACCATCGTGGTCGACAACTCAGGCACTTCCCCCGCCGGTGATGAGGAAAATGCAATTCCAGGAGAGAAGATCGAGGAGGAGATCATCTCAAACTCTGTCGAGGACAAGCCAGTCTCTGCCGAGACCGAATCGGTCAAGCCCGCGTTCTTGGGTGCAGCTGCCCAGTCCGTGTCCAGCAAAGGACCGATCCTGGATGAAGATTTGGATGCTGAAAGCATCTCGTCTCGAGCCAACGAAGCCTACTCCAAGGCAGTCTCTCAGGCATCTGAGCAATACTCATCCGCCAAGGCTGCTGTTTCGGCTAAGATTTACGGCACACCGAAGCCCGCCCAGGAGAAGGTATTGTCTTCGGCTTCTGGTATCTACGCTGCTGCTATGGCATCCGCCAGCTCCCGCTTCGATGAGGCTGTCAAGGCTGCATCAAAGGGCATCTACGGGACACCCACTGCCAAGGTTTCTCCTTCTTACGATTGGGCCAGCGTTGAGGCAATCGCCTCACAGCGCTTAAACGAGGGACGCCTTTGGGCCGAGCAGCAGTACGAAAGCGCGAAGATTGCTCTTGGACTTGCCACCGCTACCCCTACTTCAACCGTCGACAAACTCCTCGAGCAGGCCAAGTACAATTACTACGCTGGACTCGGTGTTGCTCACGCCCGTTACTCTGAGTTCTTGGCCGCCGCCGGCTCAGCCCTGAGCCACGCTACGGCCACCCCAACCCCCACCGATGTTGCTGGCACCGCGTCATCTGTCGCATCCGTTGCTACTCGCTCGGCCGACTCGGTTGCTTCGGGGGCGCAGAAGGAGGCCGCCGCCGTAGCATCAGCTGTTAGTGATGGCTTCGAGGCTGCTGCATCGATCGTCGGCGACACGGTCTCCGCGGGCGTTCAGGAAGTAGTTGATGCCGCGCAGGCTATCGAGAAGGGTGTCAGTGATACATGGGAGGCTGTTGTGAACCAGGTCAGCATCCAGATATACGGCAAGCCGACTCCCACTGCATGGTATGACAATGTGTACAGCGGTGCCGGTGAGTACGCTGCCCAGGCCACCGCCGCCGCCTTCAAGCAATACGAGGACGTCAACAAGCTCATCTCTGAGCTTCTCGTCGGCAAGGAGCCTACATTCTCCGAGAGCGTGCTGGCTCGCCTTCAAGCTGCCTACGCGACCGGCGCTGCGCAGGCCGCGAGCTTTGCTAGTGCTGCTTCGGCCACCGCCTCATCTGCCGCCTCTGCTGTCACAGACGCCGTCAAGGAGACTGTGCAGCACGTGCGTGATGAGTTGTGAGTCGTTACTAAATACCCTATCGACCAAAAAAAAAGCACAACTGCACGAGCAATAGCACACCAAATGCGGCGTTGTATGCTCTTGAGGGCAGCGACTTCACACTCTTTTATGTATCAGATACCCTCGCGCCTCAATACGTTTGGCCGACTACTCCTGAAGATTTTTATTTCTACCTGGCACCTCCAGGTCACACCAGTCCCTGTATCGAAGACATCGAGCTTGTTTTTCAGCCCGATATTGCCGTGTTGTTGAGCATTTGATTTCCTTTTCCGAAGGTTGAACTGTAGACCATGACAGGGGGGTTTGAGAATGGTAGTTTTGCGACGTGACGGCGCATTCAGCTGGCGTTTAGTTGGGAAACCGTAATGTGTCGTTGGGAAGATGCAACAGCTGTCGGATAGCCCAGTTCTATTTAAGTTTACGTTTTATGTATGGTTATGCGTAACGTCTGGACATTGACAGGATGAGTCAAGAGATTTCATTTCCAAATTATACCCTACTAAGGACCTCCGTTACATGCTGCACCGTCCTGGTGTCTCGACGCTGTTATAAAGTTTGAACAGCATGATCAGCCCTTAAGGATGGCTCGGCAGACGCCATCTTCGCTAAAAGCATGCAGCAGCTCATTGTCTTTTGAAATATCGATGGTAAGTCAATATTTCTACGATTAGAATATTCTTGGTTCTATTAACGTGTACTAATTCCCGAAGGCCTCGAGAATGCATTCGGGATTGCGATGCTGCGGCTTTGACAGCGTCCACAGAGCTACTAATGAATCTACTAGTAACCTTGGCGAAGCGGCTGAAGTTTAATGATCTACGTTACAACTATCTTCATAACGTATTACTTGTGCTTAATAGACCGCTTACCGTTAATAAACTAATGTTACTCAATTTGCATATTGAGGGTATATAATTAAAATAATTAAATAGTACGCCTACATCCTTTATTACTTCGTTCAATTTTCGTGCCGTCGCGTCGGTGGCTTATCGACATGATGTAAATCAGGAAGGACGAAATTGAATTCCACTTAGAAACTAAGTTTGTGTGTGTCTTGTTTGATTTTCATTCAATCTATTGCTCCAATCCAAGAAGTCTTGTTCGAATGTAGATTCTCAGAAATTACAGTGCTGTTCAATTTCATGATCCCAGGCATCGTCACAGAATCTGCTGCGCTCAATACAATCATCGTACGCATTCTTTGCTATTTATTGGGAAGAAGACAACTTCAGTCGTCTTCTTTATCTTCGACATTTCGACAAAGCACCGTAGACACCAATATAACTTTTGAGACGTTGGTGTGCTTTTCGAACCTCAACCCTGAACGACGTTTCCCCGGCCTCGAGGCGGAAAAAGGGGACGAAGTAAGCCACGCAATAACGGAGCTCACTAACACTAATTGCCCGGCGTCAAGAAGCATTTTCTATCCACTGAAGGGAGGGGGGTTCTCGTTTTCTCCGTCTTGGAGCGCAATATTTGTCATCTCTACATGGCCGGCTTCAATGAAGGAATCTGACAGGGGCAGAAGAGTAGAAAAGTCAAAACGGGGAGAGGGGGGTGGCACGACGAATCGAGATGAAAGCCGATCCTGCGAAGCTCCTCCTCGATACTGATTGGATTATGGATAATAGTCCCAAAGTCCTGAAGCGGCATGTCCAGTTCATGGAACCCACGGCGACGACTTTGCGGTGTTTTGCCCGGATCTGATGCCTTCCTCGAGGCTACCGGCGACAGATCGTTGGAGCCACGAGAGATCATACAGACACAAACGGTCGTACATGTCGGGCAGAAGAGCGTATTCTGAGATGACGGGGCACTTCCGCGTAGACCGATATTCGAGCGGTCAAAACAGAACCCACGACATGGTGGGGATGGCATCAGACGCCGTCAAACGCCTATATCCATGGCCGGGGGCGGGGCAAAGACGACCGAGGCCATGTCAAATCCATCGGAGGCAGCGAGATTGCTTTTGTCAGGTCAGGGACCGTGTTTGGGATTCAAATCATGGCGTCTTGCGAATGCCCTCGTTCTGAGGATCCGGCGCCAGCCTAATCTTTCTTTTGTCAGAACAGCGCCACAGTCCCGGAAGCAGGCATTATATGGTGAGGACTTGGAAGATGTCTTGGACCTATAGACAGGAAGTCGAGGAATTATGTTGAATCAAGATCCTAATGTTTTCATGACTAGATGTGAGTGCCAGTCCGACTGAGAACTTTGGTCTCGTCCGTCCAAATTGCAATCGTGGGGCAAACAAGGAACGGCATACGCGGAGACACGGCAGACTGTAATATTCTCTCACTGGCATGGCTTGCGGGACTTGTAATCTCGTCTCTAAAAAGGCCCGTTTCGCAAGTTCCCGATCCAAGGTCCGGATGGAACAAGGCCTTGAAGAGAGGGTGGACATGCGTAGAAAGTATGGATGCTCATTAATGAGACCAGGTTTAAGTCGGTATATGGTAAGTTGTTCCAGGATTTCTTGACTTATTGGGCAAAGAAATGCAAAGAAACGACAGGCCGGGTATCAATCCGCAGTTGGTTTGTCGGAGACGATGTGGATGGCTCCGGTCCGAGAGGGTTTAGTGTTTTTTAGGCAGCGAGATAAAAAAAATGAGGACGCTAATGTAGATGAAGCGTGGGGAGGGGAGTAACCAGGAGACGGTCGTGCCCGAAGTGCCACACAAGAACGGGGCATGTACTGCCAGAAACCGAGGATAGGGTACCGTGCTTGTCTTGTTTTGGAACTTTGCGACTTTGGAAAGTCGTTGTTCCAAAGTTCCATTAAAGAAACGTTTAACCCGTTAATAGGAGAAGCGGAGTCGGTCATGAGTCGCGAGCTGACCTTGGATGAGCTGATGGCGGAGGCAATGAAGGATTTGCGCCGGGATGGACTGGAATAAGGATCCTTGGAGGTATTGAGGATCTCGTCGAGTTTCCACCTGGTAGGCGCCAATTGAAGGAAATGGAGGACCGCAAGTGACAGCGGCACAAGTCGGACATGTCGGTCCCGCAGGCAGAAGGGGAAAGGTATCACAGGTTGGAAATAAATCCTTATGAGGGACGTACGACCGGTGCGGGCTCGAACGCCGTGATGAGTGATCCGTTAAAGTGAGTGCTGCAGTGGAAGAGGACGGTGACGAGCTAGAGACAGGGTTTCATGCAGAGTACTTGTGTGTGTGTGTCGGGGCCGGGGGTTTTGGTGTTTTGACGCTAGCAGACGAGCCTCAAGATGGATAATGGCGATTAGGAAGCAGCCAATGCCGGGCTTCGCGGGAGTGGGTTTTTGGGGTCATTGGTGCTTTTGGTGGCTGCAACCCGAGGATTGCCGTGTTGATCCCGTATCAGACACGAGGGTGGTGGTCGGTGTTGATGTAAGGGGTGGCAGTTATTGGACGGGATGAAGATTGGGTGTATTAAACATGGAGAAGATGAGCTGGATGGCATTGTGGTTACGTCTTTGCGGTATGACAATGGAGAATCAGGTACGTTATCGGAATTGGATGCTCAATCTGTCGCCGGTGCCCGGTGCCCGGGTAAGGTAAGGTACAGTAGAGGGGATATCAAAACAGGGCACGTGAGCAATCAGAACCTCGAGAAAGAAGCAGCCTGCTGGAGGCGATATTCCAACCTTGGAAGTCTGAGGAAGTCGTATCAGCAGCCATGCCTACCTACCTAACATAAGTGAGGTCTCCAGTGCATAAGCCACGGGTATGTACGACTGGATAGACCGACCAGGCCAGCGGCAAATGCAGTTCCAGGTGCCTGTTTTGCCTGTTTTGCCTGTCTCTTATCTTAATTCTTTGCCCTTGATTCGTGGCGTTGTCAAAAAATGCAAGAGAGAAGCTGGAATGGTCTAAATGGTGTTATCCCAGTACATTGTCCCATTACGGCAGCATGACCCCGGCCGGACATGGCGTCCTGCAGAAGTGATTGCCCCTAGTAGACCCACTTGTCAGGCTCCAGCATTCCTCAAGCTGGGCAATTAGCATCCTAAATTGGAGCTAGCGGGGTCGCTGCTGCGGGTCAGCACCGAAACAAGGCCAATAGGCGAAGCTAAGCGATACCAATCAGTAGGCGCTCCGTCTTCCAGGCAGCAGCATTCCAACAGCAGTCAACACCACTTTTACGGATTCATGTCTTTCAGTTTCACCAAGCACAAGCAACAGCATCCACCACCACCACCGCCACTATCAGCATCACATCAGCATCAGTCTCATGGGGCCTTGGCTATCGCAGCCACAATCTGCCACTAACCCCGTCTGCGAGACCCAACACCGACTTTGAACCTTGGACCTCTTCCTCCGCGTCGGTGCGCCGGCGTGTTGGCGGCGGAGCTACCCCCAGCCTAGTTCGAGTACTCCAGCCCGTAGGAAAGGCGAAAGACCATCCGTCTTGTAGGCACCGAAATAATCAATTCCTTCTTCCTACCAGAGAGGGAGAGAGGGAGAGAGTGAGTGTGATCTTTGGTGTTTCTTGGTATCATTCATGACTACCAGGGCGCCGGCGATTTTAACATCGTCTTCTCCCGTTTCTCTTCTTCGCAACTCCACCTGGGTTCGGTATTCGATTCAAAACAAGGAAAGGCATTAATAATAGTAGGAAGAGGAAGCGCATTCAGTCCCTCTCTGCACTACTCGCTTATTTTCTTCTTCCCTTTGGCTGTTTATATATCGCAATCCCCGCCGTGCGGCCACTTACGCTCAGAATACGTACCTCTCCCGGCCAGGTCCCTCACAGACCCATTGCATTCGTCAACCACCACCAGAAAACCCTCAGCCGATCCGTCCCCGAGTCTTCACTTCACCGATTCCGACCTCCGACCTCCGACCTCTCAAAATCGCCAACGAGGCAAAGCCATCTCAGCCTCATTCATCTGCGCAACCAACTTGATTATGTCATATCCCAGGCGGCGTTGAAGAGACAGACCCATCCCACTCAAAAGACAACCTCACTTCACTCACTCCTAATCGACGCAGTCTCACCCCGCTCCAAGGTGAGGGGCATTCCTCTTCGTCCCTGCCTTTCACCACGCCTCGACAGCCAAAATGGAGGGCGTTGGTTATTCTCGCGGCTTCCAGCCCATGCAGCGCCGCCTAAGCCGCCTTTATAATGACACAAAGAAGTCAATCAGCTTTTTCACCGAGCCCAGCCAACATGCTGAGGACCCGGAAGTTAAGGCGCTGTTCCGAAGGCTGCGAATTCAGAAGGACCGTTTCACGAGCTGGGGTTTGGAATGGTCAGATCCAAACCAAACTGCCATCGATGAGATCGACACCTCGCTTTCAAAGGCTGGCG
The DNA here is from genome assembly GCA_036785465.1 of Colletotrichum agaves. NCBI lineage: Eukaryota > Fungi > Ascomycota > Sordariomycetes > Glomerellales > Glomerellaceae > Colletotrichum > Colletotrichum agaves. The sequence continues at coordinate 121,694 of JAXISO010000076.1, read as the reverse complement.
TCGGTGAGATTGTAGGCAGCATCTTATCAACGGTCAAGGATCTCTTGGAAGAGGTAGACGCTCTATGGAAGGCCTACAACAGGCAGAAGGGCGCTCGCTCGGAAAAGAGCGACTTGAAGACGCCCTTTGTCGTATGGGACAAGGTGCGCTTCGCGGACCACATCGCGGACCTCACACAGTCCATCGACACTCTCTACGACCTCTCCAGGACTCGTGCCTCACCCGCCATGTTGTCTGGCTCTCGCTCCCGGCTTCAAAAGCCGATGACTGCTATTGAGGAAAACAAGGCCTTTGAGTCTACGCGCATGCAGACACCTCAACAAATCGACCCATCAACTCTCACCGATATTCGGTCACAGCAGGCCGAGCCACTGACCGAATCTGGTGACAACAAGCCTCCGCGCGATATCGTCTTCATGAGCAAGCAGGCATGGGCAGATCTCGCACAGCAGATTGGACGCCAACCCTTCGCCCCCCTGCTCCTGGAATTCGCGACTTTCGACTCCATCTACTCAGTCACTGGTATAATGCCCCCAATGTCTCGGTTTGAGAAGCTGTCATCAGGCCTGCAACAGGTTTCACGGAGAGCACCCGGAGCCTGGATTGGTCTGCCGAGGCTGCTTGGTTACTTTGAGGATCTGGAGCACTCACGCCTTGGCCTTGTGTACCAATTCCCTCCGAGTTTCAACGCCGTCTCGTTCGAGAACTTCACCCAGAACCCCATCTACAACATCTGTACACTTGGAAATCTGCTCTCGAGGCCTGACTACGAGCCGGCTCTCGAGGCCAAGTTCCGTCTTGCTCACAACCTTTGCAACACAGTCTTCGACCTGCACGCTCGAGGCATCACCCACGGCAGCCTCATCGATAAGAACATCTCGTTCTGCAACACGGCAACTCCTGACTTGACTACCGGCGTGAGCGAAGTTGACGTTCGCCGGCCCATGATCTCGTCCTTCGATCTGTTCCCGGACGCGCCTTCAGATTTGGAGCCCCCATCTCCGACTGCTCCGCTATTCCGCCATCCCCTTGACCCACGGACCACCCCGTCATCACCTATCTCAGACAAAACGGACTCTCGTCTTCTCGATCTGTACTCACTTGCTATGATTCTGTTGTCTGTGGGGCTGTGGACCAAGCTTGAGAATCTTGTCTCTGATCCATCCCAACCGATTTCTGAATCTGTCATCGATCAGCTCTCCATTCGTTGCGGAACTCACTACATGAAGGCTGTCAAGGCCTGTTGGAGTGCAGTTGATCACGGGCTACAAGGGAAGGTTACTGATGAGGAGTTGCTGTCCAATGTCCAGGTCAAGGCAAGCCGATACCTGGAGGCGTGCTGTATTCTCGATGGCCTCAGTGCTCTCGATGAACGCCTCAGCTTGGATCTCGGCGAGAGGACGGTCTCGCCCATCGCCGAGTCTCCCAAGGAAACCATCTCAGGCCCTTCGAAGGACATCAAGACTGCCCCCCAGATACCCACAGACACCCGACGCCGCACCTACGACATCAAGACGCCGATACCGGACCCGGGCCCTGCACGCTCTTACCCATCAGCAGAGGAGGAGAAGCGGCAACTTGCTCAGAAGGATGCCGAGGAGGCTTCACCGGCACCGACCGAGGAGCCGGTTGCGAAACCAACAGAGCAGGCTGTTGAGCCGAAGCCTGCCAAGCCATCCTCTCCCAAGACTCGCCTCTATCCTCAGATTCCTCTGCCAGCTGACGCCATCGACAAGTGGAACACGACTGTGATGCCCCAGGTCAACCAGGCATTACGGCACTTCTACCGAAAGCACAGTGAGGAGTCGGTTGAAATCTCCCTCGAGTCAATTGGCAGCTCCCCTAAGGAGACGCAGCCTACGGTTCTGGTCGTGTGCACGTCGGTAAGCAAGATTAAGTCCATTCTCACCCGCAAACTCGGCCAGTTGTTTGACGGAACATCCGGTTTCGGCTTGAAGGTGTGCAAGGGCCGAGTCCTGAGGTCACGGAAAGAGTCGGGCGAGGAGGAGATCAAACGAAGCGCGGTGGACGATGAGGACGATGGCGAAGTGAAAGCAGCCAACCCCGACTATCAAAAATGCCCGAGCAATGGTGCGAGTATCGGCGCTTGGGTGGGCGACCGTCACCTTCCGCCAGTCAGCTTGGGCGGCATTGTGGTGGTAGACGATGAGCCGTACGGCATGACAGTGCACCACATGCTGGACGACCCGGCGGAGATCGCCAAGCATGCAAAGGAACAGGATCCGGCACACCGAAGCATGATTCGGCCGTCCGAGGAGGTCAAGTTTGACTGGTACGCAGAATCGTCCGCTGAGAGCAGTGGCGGCGAGGATTTTGCATGCGAATTCTCTGATTCCGATTCGGAAGCGTACTCAGAGACAGATATCACGAGCGAGGCTTCAGACGAGGAAGAGAGCGACGAGGAGGAGGGCGAATTCGATCAGCCCGGTGACATCCCAGGGGTGGAGCCGGGCTGTGGCGAAGGCTACATAATCACGCAACCCGCCATGGACGATGTTGACGAGAACTTCTTTGCTTCGGACGAGACGGCGGACGAGGAGCACTTGGAAACCTTCACGTTGGGTGAGGTTTATGCGTCAAGTGGTCTCAGACGCAGGGAACAGAACGGACTTATCCACGAAATTGACTGGGCTCTCTTCGAGTTCACAGACGAAAGACAGCCCGACGAGAACGCGATCCCTAGAATTAAGACCAAGCCCTCTGCCGGGAAACGCCCCTCTCACGAAGCACTCGACATCCATCCGACGACCGTTGTACCGACTTCGGCATTACCCGGTACGGAGGTCATCTGCATGGCACGTACGAGTGGTCTGCAAACAGGCCTCATTCTACCGGCCCTTACAAGCGTCAAGATCTCAGGACGCATCACACCCAGCCACACATACCAAGTCAGCAGCGCCGCCTCAGAAACGCCCGCCAATCGGAGGGGCGGCGACAAGAAACTCGCGTTGGGCGTACCCGGCGACAGCGGCGCTTGGGTCGTCGAACGCGCACACGGAAGGGTGTGCGGACACGTTCTCGCATGGAGCGAGCGAAAACGCGTTGCGTACATTTGTCCGATGGAGATTATCCTCCTCGATATCGCCGAGACGCTCGAGGCGCGTACAGTCGGCCTCCTCGGCGGCGAAGCGATAGTCGAGAGCCGGATTGACAGCAAAGAAAGCGAAGATTACGGCGGCGGCGATATGGACGAACCTCCATCGTCGCCCTTCTTGGACCCACGAGACGATGACGACGATGTCAGCGAGGCGGAACACGAACATGACGGAGGCAACAACGATGCGCCGGTGCTCGTGCAGGCGCTGGAGGACGACGACAAGGGGAACAAGGTAAAACGGCACGAAGGCGAAAAGCACGCTTCGGATGAGAACAATGAGGTTTCGCGCAGGATGGAGTCTATGGGCATCGGACGGAGTCGTATGGGCATTGGCATGTGTAGCTGACTTGCGGGCGTTGCGCACATTGTTTGGCGGTTTGGAATACCCCTTTTTTGTTGAGATCGACAGGTTAGCATGAGCATAATGAAGCACACGACACGTGTTTTCGGGCCGTTTCCTGTTGAGTGATGTTTGGATCCGAAATGATGGTGAGGGGTAGCGACCCCTAGACAGGTGCGAGTGAAGATGGCAAGCTGGCTTTTTACTGAATTGATCGGGGAGGGGATATCTAAAGGCGCCGAAGACAGAGCGCAAACGAAAACCGAATCACATGAAGTCGTCCTCCCAGTTCTCGTCGCGGTTTTGGTTGCTCGATTCCTCCATGTTGTGCTCGGAGAAGAGGTCGTCGTACGCGTGGTCCTTTTGCCACTTCTTCTCCTTGCGTTCCTGCATGACGCGTGCCTCTTCCTTTTTCTGTTGCTCAAGTCAGTATACTCGGATCCGCGAAACCGCCTGGGAAAGTTTTCATGGAAAGGAGACAGAAGAAGAAGAAGGAGGAGGAGGAGGAGGAGGAGGAGGGAGGGAGGGAGGAGAAATGAGAATGACGCACCCTCAGAAGCAAGGCAGCCTGATCCCTCTTCCTCAACTCCTTCAAGCGGTCGTCCCGCTCCTGCTTCAGGTCCGGCTTCTTCTCGACCCTCGTCTTGTTGAGCCTGTTGACGATGGGGTTCTCGCGCTGCGGGACGAGGACCTTCTTGACCTTGCGCGGGTCCTTGAACGAGACCTGGCCGACCTCCATGCTGCCGTCCTTTTTGAGGTTGGACCACGGCGTGTAGATGACGGTGACGTTGTCCTTCTTGTTGCCCTCGATGGAGTTGGCCTTTGTCAGCTGCGCGAGGTCGGTCAGGAGCGCCTCCGGGATCGCGTCCCACGCCATGGGCGTGACGCCCGAGGCGGACGAGGAAGCTTGGTCTGGGAGGCGGAGGTAGATGTGTGCCGAGGAGAGCTTGTCGACGTGGAACTGTGAAGCGGGTGATTTTTGGGGTTAGATGTAAGTGAGGGTGAGGGTGAGGGTGAGGGTGAGAGGTGAGAGGATTGGTGGTTTGCGTACCCTGCGGTCAAATCAGTGTGAGTTCCCTCCCCGCCCCCCGGGTTAAATGGGAAGGAATCTTTACCAGACGTCCTCCTCCCAGCCGTACTTGATCAGCTCCTCGTCTGCGGTTTTTTGCACGCCAACATCAGTAACTCAAGTGCCGGTGTCGGGGTCTGAGGCAGTCCCGAGTGAGTGACACGTACTCTCAAACTTGTCTTTGCCCACGTAGATGAAGGCGGATGGATCGACGACCGTCGAGGTGAAGTAGTAGACCATCGTGGCTCGGTGTGGGAGGAGCGAGGTGCTTTACTGCTACGATTCGTGAGGCCGGCGCGCCGCGTCGTTGCTGTGTCGTTATCGTCGTCGTCGTCGTCGTCGTCGTCGTCTGGGTGTGACTGAGAGGGGTTGGATTTTTGGGGTGTTTTGCGACGGAGAAATTTCGAAGTGGGGGTGGGGCGTTGGCGCTACCGCTGCACTATTGCATTCGCTCTACAAATTTGCGGCCGGGGTGGTAAGGAGGAAGTACTGGTACCGCACAACTGACGAAGAACCGTGAGACGGGGAGGACGAGGAAGGAAACCGAGTGTGACTGCGGACTGACAGCATAATTGAAGGCAGGGGCTCAATGAAATCCACCTCAGCCTCTGAAGAACTGGTTTCCCCAAGGCAGCTTCATTTTTCAATAGTTATTCAGGCACAAAAAGACCACCTCAGACAACTGTCTTCTGGCTCCTCACTGTATCCCGCTGCTCTTTGCGGGCTGCATGGGCAAACTTTCCAGGTGAGCATGCCCTGGCGTGTCACAAACTCACTCTCACTCGAGGGTCTTTAGCCTAGTTGGAAGTCTCACCAAAAGCACACGGAAGCCCCTTCATTCTTATTTAATCGTCATCTAACATTTCTACGCGTATTCCTGTTGCTTGTGCGATCTCTCTGCCAATCGACTTGGTACAAGTGCGTCTCAATCGCACGCAAGTATCAAGCCTTGTTGGCTAAGTGGTATAGCGCCTCACTAGTAATGAGGAGATCGGGTGTTCGATTCACCCACGAGGCAATGATAGTCGATTGGCGACGCATCTGGGAACTTTTTTTTCTTTATAATTTCAGCTAACCAGGCAATCAGGGAACTCCATGCTACACTTGGTAACTGTTACCATTACCGGAGTGCTCTGTAGCTCAAAACTTGGGAGAGTCGTAGAGGTCGTCAGGATCTGATATTGTTAGTGGCCAATCTTGGCAACTAATGAATGTAACTTACCCTTCCCGTGCTCTTGGATGTATTCTCGCACCTCATCCACCTTGGACTCCATCTTGTTGATATTCTCGAGCATATTACCCTCCACCTTCTCGTTCACCTCGGCACCACTCTTTAATGCCCTAATCGCGACGTGAAATCGGCTCACGTAGTTGGCGAGCATCATGTCGAAAGGCGTCGTTGTAGTGCCTTCCTCAGAGTACCCCGCAACCGTCATCCTGTGCAAGCCAGGCCGTCCAAACAGCAAGCCCTGCAACTCGGTTACGTAGCCGTGGTAGTTGAATATGACGGCCCTGTCCTCGGTAAACGTTTCGAGGAAGGCTTGCCTACTTAGGGCGTGTGGGTGCTTAGCCTCAGCGCGGAGTACCATCAGGTCTGTAACATTCACAACGCGGACGCGCAGTTCGGGCGCGAGAGTACGCAGAAGCTCCGCGGCCTTGATAACCTCAAAGGTCACCTCGACGCCGATGCCGACAAGGACAACATCCGGGTTGGCTCCACCGGCGACTGACGCGAAGGGCCAAGTGCTAGCGCCGATGCGGCAATGCTCTGCTGCAGCTTCGACAGAGAGGTAGCTCGCCGTGGGCTGTTTGGAGCCGATGACGAGGTTGACCTTGTCTCTGGACTGTAGGCAGTGGTGAACAGTACTGAGGAAGCAGTTTGCGTCGGGAGGCAGGTAGACCTGCGAGTGTCAGTCAGCTGCGGGAACGGGGTTGCTTCGTCGGAAAACCTACCCTTGCTGCTTCAGCCTTCAAGTTGAGTACAGCCCCGATGAACGACGGGTTCTGATGGGAGAAGCCGTTGTGCTCCTGCCGAGCCCAGGTGCTCGTCTCGATGTAGTTGATCGAAGCCAAGTCTCCACGCCAATTGACCTGTTTCGCTACCTTGTTGAATTTGGCATACTGCACCATCATCGTGTGCACAATACCAAGAAAGGACTCGTAGCTGGGAAACAGCGCGACACGACCGGTCAGTGTATAACCCTGCATGAAGCCTTGACAGCAATGCTCAGACAAGATTTCAATGACGCGACCGCCCTGAGCTCGCGAGTACTCGTCCCACTGGAAGTTGCGATTGGTGTGGCTGAGAACAGCGTCAAGTTTGTTGCTTTCCAACTCATCGGGGGTAAACATGCGGAATGCATTGGGATTCTCCTGCATCACCTTGTCAAGCAGCTGGCCGGTTAGTTTCATGCAGCTGACTTGTTCTCCGGGCTTGGCACCCAGTAGTTTCCAGTCGGGTAGCTTGAGACCGATGTACGGGTCGTATGTCATCTTGAGTTGACCAAGCTTCTTGGCATCATTCTCCGGAATTGCCTCGAGAACGCTGGGTCTTGGTTTTCCATCGGTCAGAAGGCTTCCGATATCATACCTAGTGAGCCATTCGTTAAGCTTCTCAAGGTGAGTCTGATCGGAGCCCGCTTTGGCAAGTGGGACCTGGTGCGACTTGAAGGAGCCCTCGATAATGACTCCATCAACCTCTTTCGGTCCCGACCATCCCTGCGATGATTAGTGACAGTTATGCACCCATCCCCACACTGGACGAACCTTTGGTGTACGAAGAGCAATCATGGGCCAGCGAGGCTTGACGATAGGCTTGCCTGAGCGCGCGGCCTGCTGAATCTTCTTGATCTCAGCCACTGCCCATTCCAGAGCGTTGGATAGGTCGGTGTCAATGTCCTTCAAATCGTCCACGATGCACACCTGGTAACCGTAACCAGAGAATAGGGAGACAATTTCCTTGTCATCCATGCAGCCAAAGATGGTACGCTCACTGATCTTGAAACCATTGACGTGAAGAATAGGGATTACCGCTCCAGACTCCTTGGGGTCGAGATATTTGATGGAATGCCAAGCACTGGAGGGCGTTAGAACATCTTCATCCGAAGGATAATCGAACTAACGTTGCAGTGGGACCACTCTCAGCCTCTCCATCACCAACAATGCAGGTGACAATGAGGTCCGGGTTGTCCATCACCGCGCCAAAAGACACGGCCAAAGCATACCCGAGTTCACCGCCCTCATGAATGGCTCCTGGTGTCTCGGAGTTGATGTGACTATTAATGTTAGTCTATGAAGCCAACCATGACATAGACATAACCAACCTTGGGAAGCCGCCGGGCGTGGAGAACTTAGTGATGAGATTGGAAAGACCCTCCTTCGTGAGGGCGTACCTGTCAGGGTAGAATTTCTGGAGCGAGCCTTCTAGCCAGAGTGATGCCAGAGCAGCAGGCGCACCATGGCCTGGGCCAATTACATAGATCATGTCCATGTCATGATTGCGGATAAGCAGGTTCAGGTGGGACCAGACCAGAATGAGGCCGGGACAGGTACCCCAGTGCCCTACGGCTTTGTCAGAACATGTCACGATACCCATCGTGCTGGACAGCAAGGTCAACGTACCTAGCAGTCGGGGTTTGATATGTTCGAATTTCAACTCATCTTCCAGGAGAACATTGTCTCGAAGAAAGATCATCGCTGGAGGTCGTCAGCCGGTGAAAACGTCGGATCAGCAGGGATAGGGTAGGATCGGATTACCGGCAGCGATGTAGCATGCGGCATTCTGGTAGTCGCGCAAGGATTTAGCCACCTTTTCGTCCAAAGCTTTCTTCTCCGTCTTAACCTCGAGATCAAGAACACTGTCCGGGAGATGGGAGGGCAGGGGAGGGGGGTTGGGCTCCTGGACGAGTTCTCCAGGCATCGTGGCGACTGGGTATTTTTGAGTAGGTGATTGGGCTATGTGGATGTCTAAGAGTCGAGGCTATGATAGCTCTGCTGCTCGGTCGCTCGCAATGTTTGATGTGCTCAGACGCAGTCAATCGTGCGCGACAAGTACTGCGACGTAAACTTGACAGCTTCTTGGTGTTTTGATCTTGACCACAGCTTTTCGGAGATATAGCTAGCAAGACTAGCAAGATTAGACGTCTGAAGATGCCAAGGCAAGGCGGCAATGGCGCCGTGGATTGCTTGGAAGCAGTCAGTAACAAGACTGACAGCTCATTGAGATAGGCGATTAGCCGTTCACCGTGCAAATGAAGCGGGATGTGGCAAGGCACCTAAGGTAGGTAGGTACCTTAGGTCAAGGCAGGTCAAGTCAAGTGTGGGCGGCGATGGAAGAATCGATGACGTCGATGCTCAGCCGAAATGGAAGCTGCACAAACGGTGAGGTGGAAAGTGCGGAATTGAGCAGGTACAAATGACGCTGCTTTGAATTTATTCTGGTTTTTTGGCCTACGTAGAAATCAAGTGGATAAGCTGGTTTTAATCCCATTGCAGTGTGTAACTGTACATCAGCTATTTGTAGACTTTACGGTGGATTTCTATCATTCCCATGTCACTAGAGCTGTCAGTCGAGCTCTGTTAAAATGATGGTGGCCACCCACTATGCCAGACATGCCATGCCGCCTTAGAGGGTGGGGTGTTCTCAATACCTCTCCCGCGGAGATACCACGACCTTAGCTATTGCAAGCTTCCCAGAGTCGGAAGAATCGATTGCGCATTGCGATGGATTACCAGGCCATGATCTCACTCTTTTTTTTATTAAAAAAAAAGGTCGAATGAGGCGTAACTAGTTACCAATAGCCATGTGCACCTGCCACACCCTGCTGCAACATGAGAACAGAAGCTTGGGCCATTGAGGGGCACTGAGGGGCATCCTTGCAGTACGTACCGTGCACATCCTTAGGTTCCTGGGTAGTTTGTTGGCTAACACCCCGCTTTATTCCCATCATGGCTGAAACGATCGTTGCCTATTGGATACGTCGCTGGAGTTCTTGCTCCACCAGACCCACTCTCCGGACCAGAGCTCCGCCCGGCAGGGCAGGAGTACATTAGTATCAGCAGCAAAGGGGCAAGGGGGGGACAAGCTCCTTCTGCGCCTAGACACGTCCATTTCCTCCCAGCTGTGACATCAACATGGCGAAATTGCGATACGCCTGCGCTTCTTTGATCTCAACCCTTCAGATTCACCACCCTGACTCTGTGTTTCCCCGGCCAGAACTGCCGTGTCACCCATTCAGCATGCCTAATGCCCCCCGCACTGACCAATCGAGCATGCACGGCCCTTCCCAACTGGGGAGCTGCTGCGGCGACTCGAATCACCGTGAGCACACAATTGACGTCAGGCAACTCCAGCAGCGACTCTCATAAAGATGGACCTGTTCAGCGGCCCAATGGCAAGAGTTGCTTTCTAAAATACCCTCGTCTTTGTGGCCCTCCTTGAACTCGACTGCCTCGACTCTTAAAGCTCGTCTTCTTACTTCTCTTGTGGCCTTTTTCTTTCCAATCTAACAATGTCGTCGCTTGTCCCTGAAACCCTGAAGAAGGCTGGAAACGCAATCATGGCCGACGCAAAGCAAGCTCAGCTCGCTGAGAACACAGTCGAACACGGCCCAAAGGCCCAGATGACAACCGACTTCGGTGCCAAGATCAATAACACTGATGATTGGCTGAGAGTCACAACCAACGACAAGACGGGCCCTATGCTGCTGGAAGACCCTATTGGTAGAGAAAAGGCTGGTTTTATTTCACATCTACTCCACGGCCTATGCTAATGTTGAACTAGATTCACCGCTTCGACCATGAGAGAATCCCCGAGCGAGTTGTCCATGCCCGAGGCGCGGGTGCCTTCGGCACTTTCCGCCTCTTCGAGAGCGCCGGCGATGTTACCAACGCAGGTGTCCTCACCGATACATCGCGAGAGACTCCTGTTTTCCTCCGCTTCTCAACCGTCCTCGGTAGTCGTGGCAGTGCTGACACTGTTCGAGATGTGAGAGGCTTTGCCATCAAGTTTTACACGAAGGAGGGTAACTGGGATATGGTTGGAAACAACATTCCCGTCTTCTTCATCCAGGACGCGATGAAGTTTCCCGACATCATCCATGCTGGCAAGCCTGAGCCTAAGCTCGAGTTTCCTCAGGCGCAGTCTGCCCACGACAACTTCTGGGATTTCCAATACCTCCATACCGAGGCCACCCACATGTTCATGTGGGCTATGTCCGACCGCACCATTCCTAGATCATATCGCATGATGCAAGGCTTCGGTGTTAACACTTATACCCTGACCAACGACCAGGGCGAGCGCCATTTCGTCAAGTTTCACTTCACCCCAGAGCTTGGTGTTCACTCCCTCGTCTGGGACGAAGCCCTCAAGCTCGCAGGACAGGACCCTGATTTTCACCGTAAGGATCTGGCTGAGGCCATTGACAACGGCGCCTTCCCCAAGTGGAAGTTCGGTATCCAGGTTCTCCCTGAATCTAGGGAGCACGACTTTGATTTTGATATCCTCGACGCCACCAAGGTGTGGCCCGAGGAACTGGTCCCCATCCGCTACATCGGAGAGCTAGAGCTCAACAGGAACCCGGACGAATACTTCCCTCAGACTGAGCAGGTTGCTTTCTGCACTAGCCACGTCGTCCCCGGCATTGGATTTTCAGATGACCCCCTTCTCCAAGGTCGCAACTTCTCTTACTTTGATACCCAAATTTCCCGTCTCGGCATCAATTGGGAGGAACTTCCAATCAACAAGCCTGTGTGCCCCGTCATGAATTTCAACCGTGATGGTGGCATGCGCCACACCATCTCGAAGGGCCCTAACTACTGGCCTAACCGCTTCGAGGCAACGCCACCAGCAAATCATTCCAAGACAGCCGGCGCCTACATCGAATTTGCCCAGAAGGTTGAGGGTATGAAGCAGCGAACCAAGAGCGCCAAGTTTAAGGAGCACTTCTCGCAAGCTCAGCTATTTTTCAACAGTCTATCTCCGATTGAGAAGTCCCATGTCATTAACGCCTTCGCTTTTGAGCTTGACCACTGCGAGGATCCCATCGTCTACGAGCGTATGTCGCAGCGTCTCGCCGACATTGACCTCGGCTTGGCACAAGCTGTCGCCGACATGGTTGGCGGTAAGGCACCAGAGCAGGCTGGCAAGCAGAATCACGGCAAGAAGGCGAAGGGTCTCAGCCAACTTGAGTTTATGCCCGAGAACCCTACCATTAAGTCTCGCCGGGTCGCCATCATCATCGCTGATGGATACGATCCTCTGTCTTTCGCTACCATGAAGTCGGCTGTAGCAGCTGCCCAGGCCATTCCTATGGTCATCGGTACTCGCCGCTCCGAGATCTACCCCGAGGGCGCCTCCAAGACGCCAGGTCAGGGTGTCAAACCTGATCATCACCTCGAAGGCTTCAGATCCACCATGGTTGATGCCATTTTTGTGCCTGGTGGCGCAGACTCTATCAAGACTTTGTCCAAGAACGGTCGTGCTCAGCACTGGATCCGCGAAGCTTTCGGTCACCTCAAGGCCATTGCTGCCACTGGTGAAGCTGTTGAATTTGTCAATGCTACGATCAATGTCTCCGACATTAAGGTCTCGAGCGATAGCAATGTCGAGGATAGTTACGGTGTTATTACTATGAGAAGGGTAGAGCCTGAGAGCTTGAAGGATACTTTCAATATCGCTAAGCAAGGCAGAGGATTTCTGGAGCAGTTCTTTTACACCATCTCTCAACATCGCGTATGGGCGCGTGAGCTGGATGAGCTGAGCACCCAAGTGGCGTACTAAGTTAATGATCAAGGATTCTCCATGGCGTTGAAGTGGAATCGGGAAATTGTAATCGCATGTATTAATAGCGAATTGAGCTTTTCAAGTTGATCCATTTCGTTGCATTTTGAAGCCGGGTCATAAATTGCCAGAGTAATTCGACATCGACCTTCCCTAGTTGGCTTGGGGCGATCCAAGACGCAGCGGGTACATAGGTATCTATCTACCTAGGTAGGGTGGTAGGTAAGGTACCTTTCTTAAGGTACCTTAAGATTTACTCGGCCCCACACTTATCGTCTCCGGATTCGGGAAAGCGAGATAATTTTCTCCCAGCTATCACAAATTTCAAACGCATATCTAATTCTACCTTATTTTGACCGACCTCACCACTGCCAAAGTGCACAGGTCAAACAAGATGAACACCTCAACCTTTGACGCGTTTATCACCCACGAACAGTCTCAAATCCACGTAACGCCGCCAGCCAAATCCGCCAGTGGTGGAGCTGCGCCCCTACTACATGTTGACTCACACCGAAGCCACGCGGCGCGCTCTCCAGACTCAATTAACCTGCCTCGCCTTTCGAAACACATCTCAGCTCGGAATGAACACCCTTCGACTCTAGAATCCAACCGCGTCTCGGACGCATTCTCCCGTGACGATGCTGCTGCAGAGTCAGCCGAGCCAACGCAGAGCGTCCTGAGTCCTTACATGAACCGCTGGCGCTTTCTCGCGGCGTGCTTGATGAACATGGGCAACGGGATCAACGACGGCGCGCCAGGAGCCTTGATTCCTTACATGGAGAAGTGCGTGGTATCATGAGGCCCACAGCATTGAAGCGACCGCGACTTACATCTACCAGATACTATGACATAGGATACGCCGCAGTCTCACTCATCTTCGTCGGCAACGCTCTTGGTTTCATCACAGCAGCCTTCTTCGTAGACGCCCTGCGCACTCGCCTCTCCCGCGCGCACCTGATGATTGCAGCCCAGGCGTGCCTCCTTGCAGCCTACATCCCGCTCGTCGTCGGCGCGCCCTTCCCCGTGATTGTGCTGTCCTTCTTCCTCCTCGGCTTCGGCATGGCCACGAACCTGACCCTGAACACGCTCTTCTGCGGCTCCCTCCGCAACGGCACGACCGCCCTCGGGGCGCTGCACGGCGCCTACGGCCTCGGCGGCACCATCGGCCCCATCCTCGCGACAGCCTTGGTCTCCTCGATCGGCTGGCGCCTGTGGTTCCGGTTCTACCTCATCCCTATGTCCCTCGCGGCCTTCAGTCTCTTCTTCTCGGCGTGGTCTTTTGCGCGCTACGAGAACGACAACCCCGCGGCCGCGGAGCAGCAGCAGGACGCAACGGACAGGCCTACTGTCAAGGCGCGCCTGGTCGCCATGTTGCACGCCCTTCGCCGCCGCCTCGTCTTCCTCGGCGCGCTCTTCGTCTTTGCGTACCAGGGCGCCGAGGTGTCCATCTCGGGCTGGGTGATTTCGTTCCTGGTGGACGCCCGCGACGTTGCGAACCCGCAGGCCGTGGGGTACATCACGGCTGGTTTCTGGGCGGGTATTACCGTCGGTCGGTTCCTGCTGTCCGGGCTCGGCCAACGCGTCGGCGAGAAGCTGTTCGTGTACGTGATGACGCTCGGCGCGGCTTGTTTCCAGCTGCTGGTGTGGTTCGTGCCGAACATTGTGGGCAACGCTGTGTCGTTGGCGATCGTGGGACTGCTGCTCGGGCCGATCTACCCGTGTGCCGCGACGGTGTTTCTGAGGGGCTTGTCGAGCAAGGACCGGACGAGCGGAATCGCGATTATCACTGCGTTCGGGAGCAGCGGGGGCGCGCTGGCGCCGTTTGCTACTGGTATCATTGCCCAGGCCAGTGGCCCTTGGGTTCTGCATCCGATCGCGTTGGCGTTGTTTGCTGCCATGATCGTGTGCTGGGTATTCCTCTCGTCGAGGTCCAAGAGAGAGGATTAGGTTGGGAAGCCGCGGTCTTTGGGGCTTGCGTTGCTTCGTAGGAAGAAAAAGAAGCTGTGAGTTTCACTACGGAATTTTCTCAAATGTTCGACTTTGTTTATTGTCTTCGAGTTCGATAAACATACTCAATGTCCGAGTTTGATCTAAATAATCAGTGTGAAGGGGGATCACTGTTCATGGTGACGCATTATATTGACAGGAGGAGAGAACAGAAACCATAGAATGCTGATCATAAAAAGAATATTGAATGGAAAGAATCACTTGCTATGTTTTGGATCTAATGCAAAGTTTCCATCTTCTCATCTTGGCTAGACATGAATGGGCAAGTGGAATGATTCCAGCGCCTGCGTCCTAACTTCCAAGTTGGAAACTGAGGGAATTTTCTTCTTTTTTTTTTCACCTAGGTTCTTCTTAATGACCTCCAGTCGGAACTGTCTACTTTGTGCCTATCTTCGACTTTTTGAACCAACAGTCTGCGCAAACTTCGATATTATCCCGCGTTCTGTCCATTTGCTCCAAGATATCAATTTCTCCCCTACCTCGAACGCCACAAATCAACCAACTTCAGCTGCCTATTTCTAAACAGATTGCAGCCTTCACTCCGCGTCCAGCAACAAAATTTGCATCGCAAAACAATAAAAAAAATCTTCTCGCGTTGTTTATGCGTCGGTCCTTCCCTCCTCCGTTCGCTTTGCTGCTCAGTTCTAACGTCGTTTAGAGCACAGGTTTTCCTCGCAACGCCTGCCGTGATCTCTGCGGACCAATCCAGTGGCTCAATCTTCCTCGTCATCTTCCAATATCAACATCGTCGTTGTCCAGAACTACTTGTCGTCTGGTCACTCGTTGACGCTGTCATCATCGGTCATTAAAGATCTCGCTGTGGCTAGCCTGGTAATAATTTTACTTGCTGTCCTCACTCTTAACCGTCATCCCTCTTTTCCTCCATCACGCTTTTCTAGCGTCCCTATTCTTTTTCTTCGTAACTAACTTTCCTCGTTTGTTTTCCTTGCTACTTCTCTCTTCTATCACCCATAATGGAAGACGCGGGGAGTCGTAACAAAAGAAAACGGACCAATCTACCCGCTCTTGTTCAGTTCAC
Organism: Colletotrichum agaves; assembly: GCA_036785465.1. NCBI lineage: Eukaryota > Fungi > Ascomycota > Sordariomycetes > Glomerellales > Glomerellaceae > Colletotrichum > Colletotrichum agaves. The sequence continues at coordinate 106,341 of JAXISO010000076.1, read as the reverse complement.
CGAGCAGCGGTGGAAGATTGGTCGTCAGCTGCGCTTGCAGCGACCCCAGACATCAACAACAGCCACACCCGTCAAGATTCTGAAAGACAACCGCAACTTCGTCCAACTTGAGCTTATGGACCGTGCTCGCAATCAATACAAAATTAGGGACGAAAAACTACCTCGCTGGTCATTCTATGCAGGCATAGATAGCACCAACCTTTACCCTGTCTTTATTCGGACAAAAACTGCAAGTCTCGTCACGTCGGATCTTGAAAACAACCACAGAGGGGGCATGACAAAGATATCTCGCAGCCTGGATAGAGGCCCGATCCTCCCCGTTCCGCCTTGCGACATGCTTCGCCCAGGACAGATCACCTTCCTTAAAATCCAAACCCTCGACCCTGAAGGAATCGAAAGCCATAGGACCAATATCGAGCCCGCTGCCGTGCAGGACATCGAAAATTATCTGGGGGAGCAGGAGAAGACGTTCTCGCTCGGTTGTCCCTGCCCTGTTTTTATCGAGGACGTCCAAGCTGCGCCGGACTACGCCGCTTTCGAAAACACAAAGCCGGAGAACTGGAAGCTTTTCCGCATGATGATGCCGAAAATCGCCGGCAGAGCTATCCCGGAGGCTCTAATGGATGAGATACAGTCCTTTCTCGCCAAATATCCTCGAGACCTGGTGCACCCGACATTTGCTCTGTCGATGTGCATCGTCTACCATCGCTACTTTTACGACAGAGACTATGGAAGAGAGCCTGCGGCTGTTGCCGCTTCGCATAGGGTTCCAGCACCCAAGTTGGCCCCTTTTCTGTTGTATACGCCACACTACTTCCGATTTCACGAGCACCAGTCTTTGGCTGTCTACATCCACATCTTCAGATTCGTCGACGCCATGTACAAAAGGGATGCCAAACGAGGTCGTCCAATGGCGTTTACGATCAAGGAGGACGACATCGACCGCGAAAAGGTCATGTGCCTCATTGAGACGATGAAGCTCAACGATGATGACTGGATTGAGATCGCCCCGCCTTCGTTCCATGGGTCTCAGCTCACCATGCCAGCCAATTTCGGATCTCGCGCCTTACGATCGGAGGAGACCACAAAGTCTTTGATGCTTCCGGACGTTTACACACTGGGCTTCCCAGGGTACGTGAACTCGGGAGACGCGACTGCGAGCTTGTATCGGCGTGTTCTCGTTCACAAAAACTGGGATTGGAACAAGAGCAACACCGCCGGGGGTACGCTCGTTCACACCAATACTCGTCTTCGTGACGACTTGGATCCTTACGCCTCGGATGGCGTTCAGCTTTGGACCGCCCCAAAGTCGAAGGCCCGTAACCCTTGGACAGACCACCTGGTCATCGACGCCATACCTCGTCAGCTTGTACGCCCCTCAGTGTCTTTAGACGCGCACTCCCGGCAGCAGGCATCCATTCCTGCACCGTTATCCCAACGTTATGCCGCGTCAACCATTCCTCTTGCCGTCGCGGAGGCCTACTGGAAGAAACACGTGCAACAGATCAGAGCGGCAAGAGAGAAGGGCCTCATACCCTCCGAGCTTCATTTTGGAACCCGAGGTTTGACTTGGGACGGCATGCCCGACAACCTTGCCCACGAAGCTGATTTGCATCCCAGCATCAACATGGACAGACTGATCGCAGAAGACGCCAAGGCGCAAGCTGACATCCTCGGCTCCAAGGACCGACGGATCCTCAAACGCTTGTTAAAAGAGGATCTGGCGGAAGGCAAACATTTCGCGAAATGTCTGGCTCCACTTAAGCAAATGATTAACCCAAACGACGAGGCTCTCAAGAAATCAGACATCATCAGAGCAATGGACGGAGTCTGTGGACCTGTAAAGGCTGCTATGAGAAGCATGAGTGACTACGGCAACGGGGGCAATACCGCGTTTTCGGATCAGATCTTGAAGCCCTGCTGCCTGATGTTGGGACTTGAATACCCTCCAGATATTCACCAGGCCTATCGTCTCATTCATGAGCACGACTCCGAGCTGGGCATGGCTGTAGGGAACATCACACTTCGACTGGCGGAACCAGGGAGCGCAGCCGCGGCGGACTTCAATAAGCTTGTCAGCAAGGTTAGGTATGCTGATAGCATCATGTACGGACATCGGTTTCGGTACTTCATCAGGAGATTGAAAGGGTTGATTGGAAAGGAAGACGAGGTTTACTGGAAATCCATTTTTGGAAGGGCCTATGAGGAATAAGCAGCCATCTTCGGAGAACGACATGGTTTGTGGGGTAGGCCAAGCTTCCGTCGCTCACTCACGTCATCTTGAGAGAGCAAAGCTAAAGTGTTGACAGATGGAGGCACATCTAACAATCCATCGAGATTGATAAGTCCTCTGATTGGCGACTTCGCTAAAGCCCCATAACATCTGATATTGCAAAAGCTCAAAACATCATTTGGGAAGAAGCTTGAAATATGACACAGACTCGGATCATACGAGTCTAGACTCCGTCTGCGACTCCGTGGGAGGCACTCATCGGCACACAGGGCGTCCTCTAACGGCATTGGCTTTTCAATGCTGTACTTCCTCGTTCTCCGGATCATCGATGGGTGCCCTGGATGTGGTTGATCGGCAGGGGCTCTAGAGCGCCAATGCAGCAGTCCGGGAATCTCACAAGTCTGAGGCAATGTTTTCTCAAAGGCGGGTCGGCTTTTATTCTCGCCAGGTCTTGTAGACGGACTGTGCAAAATTTACTCAAATCTTGGCCTGGGAGGTGACACAAGGACAAGGCCGCGCATTGAATCATGATCTTACACATCAATTCTTCTAGGTGTTTACGACGAGCCAAGTGCTGTTTTAAGCATACTTCTATTGTGCTTCTAGGGTATATCAAAGAACATAATTAAAGGCCCGCTGCCGGGGCTAAGTTGTTACAGGAGTTTGCCGCCATCATTGGTGATTGGGCACCTCAGGCGTAGACCGGTGCTCTGAGGCAACAGACTCGCCCAAGGGTCTCTTGAAGAAAACGTTCCTTTCCCAGCCGTCGATGTCATCGACAACGACTTCGCGCACCAGCTCGTACTTGCCGATCTTGGGCAGAATCTTGGCCCATACTACCCAGTAGAGACCACCAGCGGCGATGATGGCAATGCCAACGACGCAGTGAAGGTAGTAGGGAAGGCTCTCGTAGACGTTCTGGCCCTCTTCGGGGGGGACGAACGGCGCAATGACGAGGTACACGTTGCTGAGCATGAAGAAGATGACGACTGGCAGGCTTGCGCTGATGGGTGGGTTCCAGTTCCACTCCTTGCGGTTGAGATAGAGGTAGGCAAGACCTCCGGCGACGAAGACGTTGACGATGGCGAGGGGATACGAAATCAGGTTCAGAATGAAGTTATAAGCGTCGCCTGTAGTCGTGTTAGTTAAATAAGATTGGGAAACTAGAGGACCGTGGATTCTTACCAGGAGGAGGTGCGAGCATGGTAATCACGCAAATAAGCCAGTGCTCGAAAAGACCAGCCAAGGGGGCGTTGAAAGGCTTGTTGCTTGCGAAGAAGCGAGAGAAGGGCAGAATGCCCTCACGACCAAGCTCCTGGACCAGGCGACCTTGAGAGAAGATAACGCTGAGTACGTTGCCATAGGCAGACAGGGCAACGAAAACGGAGAGAGCACGCTCAGCGGTGCCGCCCATGACGTTGCGGAACAGAGATGCGGCGACGAGACGACCGCCGTCGAGGATCTCCTGCTTGGGGACGGCGGCGAAGTAGGCAATATTGACGAGCATGTAGAAGATGGAGATAGTAATGATACCGGCAGGAGCGGCAATCTTGAGCGTGCGGACGGGGTTCTTGGTCTCGCTGAGGGCGTAGTTGGCGTTGCTGTAACCGATATAGCTCCAGATGACATTGTACAGGGCGGTGACGACGCCGTAGGCGCTTCCGGTTGTTCCCTCGAAGGCGTTGCGGAAGTTGTGGGGCTTCTGGTCCTCGGGGAGCTTGACGTGACCTCCGAGAGCGATGAAGCCGCAGAGGATGATGATGACAATAATGATCAACTTGATGGAGCCGAGGAGGTTTTGCAGACGCAGACCCCACTTGAGAGCGAGACCGTGGATGAGGAAGGCTGAGGTGATGCAGGCCAGACCAATGCCACGCTGATTCCATCGGCCAACTTCCACATTGGCAGCGTGGAGAATGTACTCGCCAAAGACGACCGAGTTACCAGAAGCCCAACCGAGAAGAACGACATAACCGGTATACAGGCCTGTAGTCAGGAATTTAGGGCGGCGAAAGACGTATTCGAGGTAGTTCTTTTCTCCACCGTTCTTCGGGATAGCGGTTCCCCATTCGAGGTAGACGGCGGTACCGGCAAGAGCGATAATCATGCCGGCAACCCAGATAAAGAGCGACAGGCCGACGGATCCCGAAAGGGACAGAATTGATCCTGGAGTGGCAAAGATACCGGTGCCGACAACACGGTTGACGATCAAAAAGACAGCGGTGGTAATTCCAATTTGACGCTTGGCTTCTCGTGCGTGCTCGAGGCGTCCTGAGCTTGGTATTAGCAATGTGTAAGGCGATCCTGTTGTCTGTCGACCTACCAACTTCGCTGTCGTAGGTAGCGGCGGCGGATAGATCACCAGTCTTCTTGGCGACATCGGCGGCAGAGGACGAGGTGCCGCCATTGAGCTTGTCGAGAATCTTGGACATATTGACGGTGGACGCCGACTGGCTGGTCTTCGTCGATTTCGTCAAATGGGTAGAAGATCAGATTACGGGAACCGGAGACACGAGACGAAAGAAGAGCCAAACAGAAGAGGCAGACTAGAAGACCGCCTGAAGGTTTTATGTCTGGAGCTCAATGGCCCCGCCAAGCGGATCACGTCTTAGAGACACCGAGTTGGCGCCATGTGGCGAGACAATTGCTTGGATGTGTTGCGGTTCTTGAGAGGATGGAACGTATCCTTGTGCAACTTGGACCCAAGAAAGCTCAAGGGATTCGAAAACGTCGCAAGGATAATGAAGTGAGCCAAACAAACTGGAGGCTCTAAAATGGCCCGCGTCGTTCCGAAAAAATGCGCCATCCATGGATGTTTAAGAGCCAGAGTCTTCGGGTGGAGAGCGAGAGTCTAAAGAGCCTCCTGGACCCCCAAAGCACCCCGGTCATAGTCGAGAAACCGTCAAGGGATGGGTACAAGGGTGTCTTGTCCCAGACTCCCAATGGTCTTGTGTGAATTGTTCTGTGTCATAGTTTCTGTTTGTGGTCCACTGGGCCGATGACGCGATCCGAGGTGAAGATGTCGAAGTGGGAAAATTTTAGCAGTGGACCCAATTAAACCCCGTGGGCGGTGGCGGGGGGTTTTCTTCCAGGTTTTTTGGAGGGGAAGGAAGCATCAACGACAGTCTTTTTGCCGTATACGTAAGCACTCACCTCAGGAGTCAACCACGACAAGCGTTGGTTCTTGCCTTTCCATGGCTTCTTTAAGCATTTCGAATTTTGGCAACTGTTCCTCTTGCTTGCTTGGCAACTACCAATTCTTCCTGAGCCTGCGCCAAGGTATCACGACATGGACGTGGACACCTTGACATGCCCTGCGCCGTCAGATCCGTGAGACTCACTTTGGCTGGGTACAAACTGCCAAGGCCTTCAAAAGGTCGTGTGCCCAGCTACCAATAGCGTCTCTTGGCTTCAGGCATTCAGGTCGCATTGGTAGAAGAAGCAGGTGTTGTAGATGACTTTAGGCTGGGCTGGGCTCATTGGGATTTTGAACCCATATTGTGTCAATCAACGTGCTTCGAGGTATCCTGCAATGACTTGTTTACGACGACAGTTCATGATCAGACAATCGAAATTCCTTCCAAGTCAACTTAGTAAAGCACCTCATTTTGACTCATGAACACTACCACTACTGCATAGACAGGGTCAAAATAGACAGGGTTGGAAAATGAGGAAATTTCAAGTTCGATCTGGCCACCGGCAACGTGACAGAACAATTACCCCCATGTGGCTTTACATGGCTGGGTGGCAAAAGGCACAAGAAAACAGCACCCTGCTGCAGTGCTGACGCGCAGCTGGAGTTTGGAAACCCAAGCCTGTCATCGCCCAATAAACAGGGCTTGCAGAGTAGTCTTCTAGTCGGACGTGGCAGCCAGACGGGAAAGGATATTGTCCCGATTTCTTGGGTCCTTCCCAATTGGAGATCTCGGCTTCATGAAGTCATATTAGCCACTATCGCGTGATATCGTCAGTCATTGAGCCGCGGACAAGCGACTTCAATGGGGCCTCCATGCGCTTCTAGCCGAGACTTGTGCGGTCTCTCTTCGCGAACACGGTAGGGACTCCAAAGAGTTGATACTGATCACTACCTTATCGTGAGCTGAAGCGCAATGAGAAGTGAGTCAGGGTAACTGCTGAACCTATTGCGCTCGTAAGCCTTCTTTCGATCTGGGTAAGGGGTTCAAGGGCCGGAATGTTCCCAGATCAAAACCTATCTCCATTGAACCAGGCGCAGATTGATGTGCTCCTCTAGATGCCGTCGGCTCTGTCAGGGTGGCCAAGCACCTGAAAGTAGCAGTAGGTTATGTATGGTGCCCATATTTCTGCGATATTCAAGATCGCCAGTTCTTGGACTCGCCGTCCTCTTTCTGAAGGCTTTTCGAGACTATGTACCTCGGCACATGGGAAGACATAAGATGCCGCGAAGGCCCCGCAAAGTCAGTTATCGACCCAACTACTCACAACCTTGCATCACTATGATCAATGACCTGGCTACTGTCCGACTTTCATTCAGTACTAGACTGCACTTCCCGGTCTGGACCAAGTGCTGCATGTTCCCCTGTCTAGCGGCAGCGGGTCGATGGTGCAGCAGTTTCACAAAGCTGGACCGGTGCCGCGGACCGAGCCGCTATGCTGCGTTCCCATCTACAGGAGGTCTCATCCGCAAAAGAGAGGCGCACGCATAAAGGCCGCTCTACATGTGATTGGACAAATGAACGTGTTTGAAGTTGGAAACCTCGAGCTTCCAATAAACGTCGACGGTAATGGAGAGGGATGTGAGAACACTCACTCTCCAAAATGCTGAAGTTTACCGTCTGCAGCCCAACGAAGATCAGGGGAAGCATTCCCACGCGCCGCACCCGGTGCGCGGAATGCAGGAATGTGGGGACTGTCACTCTGGTTCTCGGACGTAGTTTCACCAACAACCCCGGCTTTCACTTCGGGATTTGATTCTAGATTCCCGGCTGGTATCAAATCATCATATTCTCCGAAAGATTCACAGCATGGACCCAATCAGGGCCCTCTCTTCTTTTCAATAATTCGGGCTTTGAGAACATGACGCTCAAGTGAGTTACAGCCGGATGGAAAGACTGTACAATGAGAACGAAATGCAAACTCCACTGCCTTGCGCAGCAAATGCGGGGAGATATTGACGCCACAATCAATTTCGAATCTGCAAGTAACGAACTTTCAGGAACGACGTCGAATGAACCGGGATCATAGTTGCCTTCTCCATCCAACCGCGGCATCATCAACCCGCGTCCAAGTCCAATGGCCAGCTGTGAGACAACACGTGCACAATGACAACAACGACGTTGCGTTGGAAGGTGTCTCCGCTGGCGAGTCCGATATGAAACGACAGCAATGAGCCGAGGTCGCTAGTTTAGAAGATAACGCCAAGGCATAACCACCACTGTCGACGGACGGTGCACACAACGAGGTCGCTAGGCTCTGAACCTAGACTTTTCTGTACATGTAATTGGAGTTTTGGTAGGTAACAATCTAATTATTGGGCCGGTATCTCAGCTACCCGATGCTCACTCGTGCTCAGCCTACTCACTCCAGGTTCGCCTCAAGAATCAGTTTACTTTATAAAAACAGCCACGTAAATGAACATCTCAGTGAGCCCATCGTAGCCTAACAACGTATTCAGGTGCCACGAACATCGGCTTGCATGAGTTGGCAACTATCAAGTGAGCGTGGTGGTGGCTCTCTTTCTTCCTATCAAACTATCGGCTCGCAGGAGAGGAGGACGCCGTTTCTGTGAAGAGCAGAGGTATTGTGATGTATTGGTCTAGGCTGCCTATGAGTATATTTTGTGGGTTATAGTGTATATGGATGAGGGAAGAAGAGGAAGGTAGGGAAGGTGGTGAAGTAGGCCCAGCCTGCCCACTTAACGTAATAGTTTCGAAGAGAACACTGAAAAGAATATTTAGTATCCATTAGAGTAACAAACCCCGGCAAAGTAGCAATGATAATTAGCTTCGATACAGAGCTGTACTATATTTGAGGGTTCTTATGAAGCGTATAAACATGTTTGAATCTCTCGTGGAATTAACCCCACGATTTTGAATTCGTTCGCTCATCGCTTTGAGAGTTTTGGATGAGTTATTCATGGATAGCTACAGTCACATCTCAGGCTCGAAAGTGGCAATTATCAAGAGTCTGTACCTTCGGCGCAATCACACGAAACAATTATGCCCTTTTGTGACTGAAAGGAATGAATTATTCGGCTACATATTGCCGAGCAAATAATAGTCATGCCGTGAACCAGGTACTAACTAATAAGGAGTGTCCCATCTCGCAATCCACTATACCAACTCCATTATGCCATGCAGTCTAAGCAGTAACCCGATTTCAGCGCTTGTTTCATGCAAACATTGTCGTTATGATGCTTCGCCAAAAGACTCAAAGATCCAAAATACTTGTTTCCTGCAGTCTTTCAAACAGTAGGGCAATCCACCTGGAAGCTTCCGAAGCTGGTAGCCTCGGGCGCGTCGATACACTCATTAACTAAAACGTCACTTGGATCTCCAAGGCAACTTTCTTGAGTGTATGCAGAAACTTCCAGAGTTTAGTTGGTGAAGGTATGAGCAATACCGCTTGACTTACATGTGCACGTTTCATTCAGGCTACTAAGGAAGATGGCCTTGACAGGGGGAAGAGATTCCAACGTCATATTTTGACACGCGTTGGTCTCGCTCCGAGTGACGGTCCAGATGCCGAGGTTACCGTAGTTGTTGCCGTTTGCACCACATCCAGTCTGACTCCAGAGACGGAAGTCGGCACGGTGAGGATCGGCCCGGCGCATGGGATTGGACTCGGCTCCGATGAAGAGTGCCGCGGCGACAACGAAAATAGCAGAGGCGTGCATTTTGCTTCAAGCGCTGATGGTGATGGACGTTTATGTTTTTGTAAGATTCGTAATGTAGTCACCGAAAGATTGATCTTTTGTGCCCGTGGTATTGTGATATTGTGAGGGGTAAGGGGGTAAGGCAAGACAGTTGATGAGTAGATGAGAACCAGGAGGGTGGGATGGGTCACATGTGTACTTTATACCGGTCAGTGGACTGCTACAATGCTGTTCATCGTTCGATGGATCGCTCAGATCCGGAAAATATTTACAAATCGCAATCATGAGTTTCGGCAATAGGTGATAGAGAGGTCTTCACCGACACCCTCCGGTCTCGCCAAAAATACGAACGATCAGCATGATGAGGACTGAGGTCTCACATAGGTCTTACTCGTATGTATGCACCCGCTATTCCCAGCAAACAAAACTACCGGACTACGGCGACGCAGTATTACAGTGCACCATTAAGGTCAATCAGCCAAAACCCAAATTCCCAAATTCCCAAATTCTATAGCCTAAAGTTAGGCTAACTTACCCCTTAGTTGCTCCACACTAGCCTTTCTACCTACTAATTAAATTATTCTCTAATAAACTCTAGTTTATAAATATATTATTTAAATTAACTTACTTAACTTTTATAAATAATAAGATCTTTAATTATAAAAGTTACTTTATAAGTGAAATACTTATATTTAAATATAAAATTAAAAAAAAAGTATATACTCTAGAGAAATAAATTATATTTAAAAGTATACTTTAAAGTATTTATATAATAGAAGTTAAAGTACTTTATACTTTATAATTTATTATTAGTAGAATAGAGAAATTAACTTACTAAATAATTAATTATATTTTATTATTTACTTTTAATTAGAACTAACTAAAACCTTAATTTAAATAAAATATAATTAAAATCTTTTTAAATAGATTATTAAATTAAGTAATTTTAAAATAAGTTTATTATATAGTTTATATATTGAATAGAGTTTAAATACTATAACTTAACTTAAAACTATTATATATATATAAAAAGCTAAGCTTATTATATATAATATAACCTATAGTAATAATTACTACTTTAAAATAATAGTAATAAGTAAATAAATAAATTATATAGAGTAAGGTAGTTCAGTATAAATTATATAATATATAGGTAGTATTTATGGGGAGTAATAGCGAATATAGGGTTAGTTGGCCTAACTTTAGGCTATAGAATTTGGGATTTTAGGTTTTTGGGTTTTGGCGGACTGACCTTAGTGTAGCACCATAAGCAGTACCACCAGACGCCTCAGACCGCTTTGTCGGGACGTCCGGACAATGCGGATGTCCCGTTTCTCTGCGCTACTGTCAATAGGAGCCTTGTTTATAATTTCCGGACGGAACTCGGCGGAGGTTGGGAACTGGAGATGTGGTCTACGAATGGTCCAAAATTCATCGAGTTTCCCGACGTAGATTCTACGTGTTGATCGGCGAGGTAGGCTTACACGGAGACGTCACCGGCCAGTAGCACATCCTGTCTTGCATCCAGAACGGTCTCCGGTCGCTCGTATTGCCCGCCACAAAGCTTGAAAACGGCATCGCGTGGGACGCGGCTGAGTAACGTCACTTTGTCTGCTGCATATGTGCTTGAGGCGCAGAAATGCTGTGCGCCTTTTCTCTGCCTGCAACTTGCACGTCTCGGTCTGTTGGCCGACTCGTGATCATGAGGCGATCACACATCGACTAAAGCCCACTAATTCACTAGACGTGGTGATATCACTCCAAAAAAAAGGTCATATGGGCGATGGCTGCTTCATTGGACACCGACTTGTTTGTCGGGATGTGTCTAATTTTAGCTTTCCAGTCTACTATGTCTCAGTCGATAATTCTCACGTTAAGAACAGAAAACACTTTAAAGCTGAAGTACGTCTCTACGCCAAAGCATGACTTTATACGAAAAAATGCACAAAAAGACGAAAGCGTCGACATTACTTGGATCTTGGGACCTTGTTTCCTCTAATCTTTCTATTCTTAGGCCCAGTCTAGGATGAAGCGAAGCTGCTGAGGAGGAATCGCGCCACCCCAACGACGTATCATGCACGTTAACCTCAGTCTGGAAGCAGCAGCGTCCAGCTCATCACGGAACAGCCAATTTAGATGCTGAATGTTGATTCCCTGCTCATCGCGAGTTGTTGCACGGACTGTGACCGCTTCTCTCAGCGGCTCATGCGGCATGGCCGTGTCTAAGACCATCTCCACATAATTTTGGGCATTTTCCAGAAACGAGTTGATTTCGCACGAATTGCAATTGCTGGGCAACTCAAGGTCGTTGGCACATGCAGTATCGTACAAGGTCGAAGGCAAAATCGCCATCCCGGCCGGTGTCGCTGGAAAGGGTATGCCTGGGTAGCGGCAGCGGAATATGCAGTTTTCGTAACACAGGTTCTGTCGACAGGTCGGGCACACCGGATCTGGCCTGGCGTCTTCATTTCCTGGGTCGAAGTCAGCTCTTTCATACCCGATGTAGCAGATTGTGTACAGGCAGAGTTTGCAGAGAATATGGCCGCAAGGTGTGATCATTGCGACTTGACCGTCGGGGCCATCAGGCCGAAGCGATTCTAGTTGATCGGCATCGAGCACCCCGTGTGTCCTTGCGTATCCGTCGGGTCTACTTTCTTGGGCTGCGTTGCCGGTACCCACGAGACGCATTTGGGTGACGCAAATACTACATACGAGCCGCAGATCATGAAATAGATTGACGTCTCGTAGTAGAGCCTGTCTCAACGGAGGGAGAAACACTGCATTTTCGTCGAGGTTATTAGGTATGTCGCTCGGCGAAGGCATTTTGACTTTTTTATGCTGCGCAGCTATGGATTCAAACACAGTTGAAGATGATGGATGAGGCAGAAGCGTTGTTCTCGAATCTTCGAGACACGGGTTTGTCTATTTAACATGATCAAACTTGGATTAATCACACGTAACTCAGCAACCATCAAGAGCGCAGGGTCTTTGTATCTTTGATATGAAGCCTGATGAAGATACAGAGTCCATGATTCGATTGTTTTCGTTCCCGGAATTGCGACGAGAACAAAGCGCTGTTTTCCCCAAATTGTGTTGAACAATGAAGCATTACATCACATAAAACCAAAATGTTTGAGATTACTTTGGCACTTCCTAACAATAGGATTGTCCAAGTAGAAGTTTACGGCTATCAACGCCATGGTTCCATGTCAAGTCTTTGTGGATGGTTGCGAACAACTTAGACGATTTGAACAACGGTGGGCCATGAAGACTTGGACTTACACACGCTGGAGTAACCTGGCAGACTACATGCACGTGTACTGTACGAATCCTGGGTAGTCGACGTCCCCTAAAGCCAAAGGGACCAAAAGGCGTCCTTAGAGATTCGTCCATGAACCCTTTGCTCCATTGGTCCATCCTACAATGCTTCATTCTCCACGAGAAACTTCATAGGACGAGAATCGCTGACTTCCTTTGAGCGATTCTCCATCACCCGCCTCATGTCACATTTTGACAACTGAAAATGGCGATCATCGTCGCGGCCGATATCGCATGAACTCCAGACGGGGGCTGTACAAGCGCGTGGCGATTCTTTCGACATTGGTGATTCGGAGCGTGTCTTTAAATTCATGTAGAGACATTTTTTGGAAGTTGGACAAAGTGTCAAGATACTGAACACCATACGGCTCGCACGACAAGATGAATCTGTAAGTCAGGCTGAGTCGTGGCGAGCCGTTTGAAAGCTTCGCCGTGTCATCGTCTCGGCTTTGCGAGTTTGTAATCCCGTCTAATGAAAAGTTTGCAGATTGTTGTACTGTGGCTTTGAATACTCGAGCGGCTGGAGGTAGTACCTGAGCAGATGAGATGAAGAGCTACGGTCCCACAGCTTCTTTCTTAACCTGATCGAAAACCGCATTGTTCTCCGCAATATCGTCATCGTGGGTGAGATCAATGGGGTTCTTTCTTCTGGTGGTTGATTGAAATTAGTTCTCAAGATTGAGAGCCTGATGAGGGTGGTTGCGAGATCTTGATGTCATGCCATGGCCAGGCTCATGAGGTGCCTTTTGCAGTCGAGTACGTGACTTCTATTCTTTGTCTTCTTGGTCGAGACTGTTAATCGTTCGTTTTCGCTTGCTGGCTCGGGATGCGCCTGAACTTCCCATTTCTTTGAAGTCCACAGGGTGCGCAGACTCTCTTAAGGGTTTGACCAGTAGTATCCTCTGGATAAAGTGTTAACTTTGTCTTCTTGTTTCTACTTGCGAGGTTACACATGCATGTAGGGGCACAGGAGGCGATGTTTCCCTAATTCGCACCACGAGTTAGCCGGAGGAGATAATCCCGCCATTTGACTCGAGATGTAAAGAAGGAGGGATTAACCTACGGGCTCATAGATGCTACTGTGGCAGGCTGCAACACATTAATGCAGTTTGTGGCCGCATCGGCAAGACCAGTAGCGGCAGTGGCAGCATTTTTGTCGTCGTTTTTATGATCTTGGGCGTTGCTTTGACAATTGACCTTGTCTCTGCTGCCCTCAGAAACTTCGACTTGTCGCGGTTTTTTTCTGAGGAACCACTTACTCAAATTGCTTGTGATTCTAAATATACAAGTCTAGTCTCGTATTCATTATAGCTTTACAGCCAGGAGTCAAGACAAGGCCGGGCGTGACGATCATTTGTGTTATAGTAGAATTGCGGTCGCCTAAACTTCGATTGCTATCTGACCGTACGTCTCCATCCGTGACGTGTATCTCTATGCCGGCTTGGTGCATTACAGACTATTTACTGTCTCACGCGCCAGTTGCCTGTTCTCGGTGGCTTCCAAGTACGAGAAGGCGACCATAGGATTCTATGCGATGAAAGTACCCAAGTTAAATGCTCAGCTCTTGTGATGATTGGCTCCTGGATACCGACTGTCGCCCCGTATGAGACTAATATTCGAGGAATAATGCAAAATCTCATGGGTGCCGAGACATCAAGGACTTCATTTACAGAAACCGGGAACTCAGCAAAGACGAGAGTGTTGTAAGCAAACAGACCTATTGGCCATAACACACAAAGAATCGAAGCCAAATTCGATGAAGTAAACCCAAGTCTGGATGACTTGATCGAGATTTGGAGGTCGGGGTAGCTCCTCAGTACAATCAGCCAACATCTATCAAACGGGGGATTTCAGCGGAACATTGTACATGAAGGTGAATGCGACAACTGTATATTGCGGGCCAGCCTGCAACGAATCGGCCTGCAACAAGACTCTTACTGTCTTGTTGAGATAAACACGGCTTATGAGAAACGTTTCATGGATTCGTGGCATCTGATTACGTTTTTTTTTATCAAAATCAAGGTGGCAGCCCATCCATGGTTAATTGAGTGCGGCCAGAGCCTTCTTGGTCTCTGCCCTCAAATCCTCCTCCTGCAGCCCCAAAAGCGTCACAGCCGCGTTGTCCTTGGCCGCATGTCCACCTCCATCCCTGAAGACATGCTGCTGGACAAGTTGAACAAAGGCGCTGTAGTCTCCCTTCGCAAGCTTTTCGTCGGCGATCTTCTCGAGATCAGAGGTCTTGACGTTCTTGACGGTGAACGTGGAACCAGTCTCCTCTTCCACGATTTTCAACAGCTCGCGCTGGGTGGTTGTGAAGGATGCGGTTGTGATGTATTTGTTGGCCGTTGCCTCGGGGTTCTTGAGTACTCCGGCTACGGACTTGCCGACGAAAGCCAGGGTGGACGGGGAGAACGGCTCGTTGCCGGAGTCGAAGATAGTCGCAGTCTTGTTCTTGGCATCGATCCCAAGCATGCCCTTATTAAAGCCCTGTTCCCCTGTTAGCGGTGTGTGTGCTTCGAGGTTGGAGTCTCCTATAGAATAGACCTACCCAGTCGAAAAACAGGCCAACTGCGATACCAGTCCAGCTAAACCAGCTATGCTTCTTAGAAACCTCAATCAAATAGTCGGTATTTTGAATTTTGGGCGTCAAGATGCCTCCAATCTTGGTGCCGCGAGCCTCGCGAGTGTGGATACCGAACTCAGAGGGGATAAAACGTTTAACTTTTGCCGCGACAGCAGCATCAATGAGCAACTGTTGGGCCCCTACAGCCGCTGTACCAGCCGTGGATACAACGGCATCTTGACCCTTGAGGGCCTCTGTAAGTGACTCGAGGGAAGCGAAATCGACCTTCTTGACATGGATCTCGGATGGGAAAGTGGCGGATGATTCCTTTCTACTAAGTGCAGTCACCACGAAACCGGCTCCAAGCAGTCCTTCAACGACCTTGGGACCAAGGTTTCCCGAAGCCTGCGTGTATCAGCAAATCGTCAGCGGGCTAGGACAAAGGCCAGGCTCACCCCAACAACTGCGACCTTCTTGATGGCAGACATGATTCAGTAGACGAAACAAAGACAGTCTGGTCGGCTTCGATATGAATACGGGATTTATCTGAACGAAATTCGATGGCACAGGACAAATTTGGTCGAAGAAGGACACAGCCCAGTCTTTAAATGCTATCTCCTCTCACTTACGTCAAGTGGTCTCCCCCGCCCGCATTGCACCATCGCGCAATAACTGGAGATCTGGCATGATCAGCCAGCACGCCAGCACGCCAGCACTTGATACGCGATCCATATTACTACTATCGTATTATCAATCTTACCGGAGTAACTGTAAGCTGCCGCCAGCGGCTTCTCACACGGCAAGTCGAAAAAGGTGCAAGACGGAAGTCTAAATTCAGAACCCCCACCTTCCGTCGGAAGCACATTGGTTCCGCTTAGCAATCAGCTTCCGGCTTCAGTCTGCTCGCCCAGGTGACTGTAACCCGCTTAAGTGATGTATATTTGGACGTTAGGCTGAACTGATGGATGATGAGGGTCAAGGTGATTTCTTGGCATTGAAGGTATAAACCCGGATGTTGTCTATGTATAATGTCTCTCGATCCTCAACAGGTAGGTAATTCAGACGCTTGATGTTTTGTAGAAAAGCGCTCTTATCCGATCAAGTCATTTGGCGGAATCTCGGTCAGTGAAGCCTTCGTCAATTGAGTCTGTGTTTGCATTTGGAGAATCCATGTTCGTGCGGGACTAATGAGACATCCCGGAAACCCCAGCTGGCAGATGCCAATTGAGTTCGTCGCAGTCAATTGCATGGAGTAAAGTTTAATACCATTCATACCACAAACAGGTCTGATAACCCTTTCTCAATTCCAACGCATCATAGTTGTTCGGGCATGTGTCTGGCTTCTTGGCGCTGTTCACATCCGTTGTCATTCACACGGGGTTGACATTACTGGTTTTCTCGAGTTTCTGAAACTGTTCCTCAAGACGTTTTGGGAGAACTCCCTAAATCAATATCTCTTCTTGCAGTCGTCCGAAGGCATTGTTACCTTCTCCATACAGTAGCGGCATATTGATGTCGAATATTCCAAATTGCCAGGGAAAGCGCAAAGATCAAATATGCAACGTTGACTGAATACCCGTAGCAGACGCGTGCCTGATGATACTAGTGGAACATGTAGATGATGGCTTCCGGCAGTTCTGCACTGGACGACTTGTCGATGCAGCAGGTATCGACCCATACCCATTGGTAGTAGTTCTCATGGGCTTTATCGCAATATTCCTTGATTTCCTTGTATCCCTCCTTATGGCGAATGAGTGCCACATCACCGCGGGTCTCGCGAGATGTGACTTCTTCATGATCCCAGGTATGTGATAACATGGCATAGGCTGGTCTGGCACGGAATAATCCTTTGGGCTCAAGTGATGAGTTATTCAGCAGCCACATGGTTGTTCGATCGCATCGTTGGCAGTTGGCTTTGGACGAGAGGCTGGGCCAAAGAAGGCAGGCTTGGGCAAGGCAGAAGCGTAAGAACGCGAAGATGCGTTCGCGCCTGACTGGATGATCTATTGGTCACTTCTGCGGGGTCTGGACTTTACCATATGATAGTCATCACCGTGCATGCATGAAGCCTAATCAGCTGCGTTCCATCGCTTCATCATGGAAATCCACGACAGGCTAACGAGGCCTCCTAGCAATGACGCGGCGATGAATTACTGCAAAGCTTTATTGTGTATCATGAAACTTGAATTCTATAATTACTCTGTTCACCATTCACTCAAGGGGCGTCAGTCGGATCCCTGTACTGAGTGTCAGCATGTCTCCTACTCACAGACCGGGGAGAAGGACGATGACTTACCAATCAGTGACGAGGTGCTCGTCCAGAGCATCCATCGCGGCCATGTCTTCCTCGGAAATTTCAAAGTTGGCCACATTTGCGTTTTCAATCAGACGCTCCTTGCGCACACTCTTGGGAAGAGTGATCATCTCATGTTGCAGGGACCAGCTAGAAGCGGGACCATTATTAGTATTCAAGCTAACATGATAGCCAGGAGACCACCCTCACCGAACAAATAGCTGAGCCGCGCTGCAGCCATACTTCTGAGCCAATTCGAGAATCTTCGGGTGCTTCATGCGCATGCCACGAGCCAGGGGCGCATAGGCCTCGATGGCAATGTTGTGCTTAGCGCAGGTTTCCCTGATCTTGGTCTGCGTGTTGAAGGGATGCACCTCGATCTGGTTGATAACTGGTGCAATACGAGGCTTGGAGGCCATGAGCTCCTCAATCTGGGTAGACATTAGTTCCTGGCCCTTCACTTCAGCAAAGCCTCAAAGCGAGACTCACATGGGCAGAGCCGTAGTTGCTGACGCCTCCCATCTTGACCTCCCCGTCAGAGATGGCATCCTCCAGAGCCCTCCAGCTCGTCAAGCGCGCCTCCCTGCCACCGTAGGGGCTGTGGAGGAGGAAGAGGTCGACGTAGCCGAGCCCCGAGACCTCCACGGAGCTCTTGATGGAACGGCGCACCTCGTCGTACGAGGTGCTGCAGCTGGCCAGCTTCGTGGTGTAGAAAACGTCCTCGCGCTTGAGGCCTTGGGCGTTCTCGCCACTGGACAGGAAATCGCTGATGGCCTTACCCGACTCGCGCTCGTTGCGGTACATTTGAGCGCAGTCGAAACCGCGGTAGCCGGCCTTGAGAGCCCACGGGATTGACTTGGTGGCTTCCCTCCCAGACATACAGTATAGACCCAGTTGGATCTGGGGGATGGTCTTGCCGTTCGCCAGCTGCGAAGCGTGTCAGTTCATGGCAGGTTCCGGGGCTATGGAAACTGAAACCTACAGTGAGTCGGCTGGCCAAAGTGTATTTCGTTGTCGCCATGATGAAAGAGCGTCTTCGCAGATTGCGTGTTTGGTCTGGTGTGAGATGAGAATTCTGGCACCTTCGGAGTTGGAGGAAGCCTCGCTGGAGATGTCGCCCGAGGCCGCGGACTGCCCCGCCGTGACATCACGCTGGAATGAGGGGCGGTGGTGGGGCCTCGTCCGTCCCGGTTTCGGTCTCCGAAGAATCATGTTATGAAATCTCCGATGGGACCCGGCGCAACACTTTACTCAGACCACAACGCCGACAATTTTGAGGCTTCCATCTGCTTCACTGGCTCATTAAGAATTAATTTTGAAGCATTGGGCAAGACGGCACTCTTGTAGCTCCCCACCTCCCTGTTTCGATGTCAGAGGGCCGCCGGTTGGACCGCGGACGGCACTGGCCACCCGCAGACTAGCGGGACTGGAGATGGAGATCCCAGACTGTGCACCATCAGCATTAGTAAGGCAGTCAAATCTTCTCATAAAAATATCGCTGAGTTGCTTAGACTTTGGTGCAAGATGTCGCCGGTTGACGTAGTTCGCATCCATTGTTATTGGCTCCCTCAGCTTCTGGTCTCACGTCGGAGGGATGTTCTTCTTCGGCAAAATGAATGGATCGCCAGATGTAACCACTTATGGTTATTCACTATTACTTGACTTGTTCCTAGGCACGCCTCTAATTACAAGCAAGTGTTGGACGATGTCCTTCGGCTCAGTTGCTTGTCAAGTCCACTGAGTTGTGCCTCAATCACGGATTCACGCGGCAACAAAGAATATGCTTCCCAATTGGCCGAAAGGAAGACACAAGGCGACTTTAGCTTCAAACAAACCAAGAGAGATGGACAGAATGGTTACAGATCCAGTATCGTTAACGGAGATAACCTTATGGGCATAAGCACGGCATGCATCATCATTTATTGCGTTTACGTTCATCCAGGTGTTCCCTCAGGTTGAATAATTCAATAAATGTGTATCTCGAATAAGCTCACATGAACATCTCGCGGTCATTTCTCATCATTTAACTGAGCTAACACTCTGTAAGTGTGACTGTAAGCATATTGTCTTTCCTTTTCCTTCATGGTCAACAGAGTCTTGACGGTTGACCTGATCTCGTTGATGCGTGTTGTAATGAGCGGATACCATTGGTAGATGTCGATAAAGATGACTTGATCCGAATAGAGTTGCTTTCCGCATTGAAAGATAAGGTGGGAGAATCGGTAGTAAATAACGGATTATGATGCCTATATTCCCGAAACGAGATCGTTTCCCGACACACAAATCTACAAAGATGAAGTGTTAACAACGGACAGGCTGTCTACATTAGTGGTTAGTGGACTGCCCAAAACGCATGGGAGACATGACGTCGAATTTGATCATAATCAGAGCGCTTAAACCATTAAAAATGATACTGAGAATACACGTTTTATCCAAAGGACCTCTGAACTCATCAACCGTTTTCAAATAATGAAGCTGAAGCTGACACGAAAGGCGGATATCGGTTAGGCCTTGGTCCCGCCATTGACCCACACTTGGGCGCGCCCACGATGCAGGGTGTTGCCACGATGGCGGTGTGTGGAGATGTTCTGCAATGATGGGGTTTGACCAACGCTTCCAGGCCGCCATCTTCAAGTGCGCGCGTGCACCTCGTTGGCTGCCTCATTAGCATCGGTATCGAGTGATGAGTTGCTGGGGTTTGCTGCGAAAAGTTCACGTGAAGAACCACTGCAATTGAATCCAAACGAGCTTATCATTGGCTGCTGCACATCCCCTGCATATTACCCACAGGCTTTTTCATGACCCAATATTATATACCTTCACGCTCATTGTCCAGCCCCTCGAGGACCACCCCATCTGTTGTCGTCCTGAGCCGCAGAGTCCGTCTCGATCAGTCTAATCGACTCGGCAGCCTTCGATAACATCGGGATTTCATCCTCCAGGCAGCATAGCAGCAGCTACGGCTACCTACTCAGCGGCCGCTGTGCCTCACCGCCTTTCGCGATGGCGTCCGTCAGTACCGTCACCGCTGCGTCTGACAGCGGCCTGTCCACCGTCACGCTGTCTAAGAAGTCGATCAGACGCGAGGTGGACATGGTAGCAGGCGTGACCATGAAGGAGCGGAACAAGCAGAGTCTCACGATCTGCGTCGTTCGAGGGGAGAGTGTGAAGAAGCTAGAGATGGCCTGCAAATATATACGCGGTTTCTTCGAACGAGACTGTAAGGCTTCCCCCCCGCCCGTGGTCATAACGCAACAAAGTTGCTGACAGCCTATCCAAGCACCCCCGATGGCTTACACCAGCGTCGAGCTCCTCCAGCAGACCATCGACGCGGCCGAGCTCTCGGGCAAGCATCGCGTCCTGAACCTCCTCTTCAGCCCCGAGATTGAAGATGTCACCTTCGACGTGCCACCTCACTTCAGCCAGCTGAAGATTCTTCGGTGTGCGGGAAAGGGAGACACGGGGAAGTTGTTCGTCGACGGCTCGTCCACGTACAACAACGTGCGCCTGGACAAGTGGCAGCAACATCGACACAAGAACCACACTCTGATCGTCGGCGACGAGCGGGGCGTCCGCATCAAGCTCAACGACATCGTCAGCCTGCCGCATTGGGCCAGGTGCCGCAACAACTTCGACGACTCGGAACAGCAAGAGCTCTTCACGCAGTTCGACAAGTTGTCTGACAAGGGTGCCTGGGACAACATCAAAGGAATCGTTTCGACCATCTTGGGCATCGCCGTCGGCACGGTCAAGTTCGGGGTGAGGTTGAGCGGAAGCGCCGGCGGCATCTACGTCAAGTATACCTTTGGACTCCATGCTCTCGAACTGGGAGCCGCCGGCGCCAAGGTCAGCGCCGTTGCCACGGCGGCAGGGTCGGCCGTCGTGCTCGGAGTTGCGGCTGGAGCTGCGGTCTACTTCATCCCGTGGGAGAGCCTCTTCGCCTGGTTGAAGGGGGCCTTCAGCAGCTTTTGGGACAAGATTCGCAAGCTGTGGCAGCAGTTCAAGGGCTGGGTTGTGGATCTGTTCACGAAGCAGCCCGAACATGGAGTAAATCAACAGAAAATGCTGGTCAAGATGGCTTAGCTTCATAGGCTATTTGGATGTCCTCTCTTTTGTATGGGTTGGATTTGGTCAAATTGATGCGATGGGTTACAGTACAGCAGACAGTTCTTCGACGATTTTACGGCAATAGACATATCACGTTATCCAGATGATTCGAGCCGCCGTGCATGCTCGACGATTACACTCATTGCTGCCAAGATCGTCGACAAGAATAATGACATGTCAACAGCTGCCTATATACAGACCTGCCTGCGTGGAGCCTCGTTTCTAGCCTAATAGACGACTTAGACCTCTCATCCCTATACTCGCCAATGCGACATCAGAGATATTGCGTTCAAGATGTATATGTATCTCGCCTGAGCCTCATCCTGTGATCGTTGGTCAAGAGGGCTAGCCGTTAGGAAGCGTCTGTTCAAAGACAGCCATTGCTTCATTTCTGCTCTGTCAGTTAAGGGAGGAGAGAAGGGCCTTTTTCTTTCGTCATGTCTAATGGGATCGGATTCCGGGGCCGATATCCGTAGTTGTCTACAGGGGCTGGACCCGAATTCGGGGGAGGTATTATCAGGGGCACGTGCTCTCAAGGGCATCGGAAGTATTCAGTGTCTCTGGTAACAATTTCTTCAGGCAGGCATTCTGTTTCAACAGACGAAACCTTCTAGTCAGCTCCGAAAATCTCGAAAAACACAACCTGCCATCGCAGACCCTTCTCGCGCAAAACCTGCTGCCAATCAGCCAGCAAACCATGGAGATAACGGATGTAAGCCTTCAAGTAATATCCACGATCACGAGCGCGAATGAACTGCGGAGTGTTGTCGTACGCACGGGTATACAGAAACGCAATCCACATGACATCCTCACCGCCCATTCCAGAGCCCTTGCCCTCGGAACCGAGGTGATCGAGCACTCGCTCAAAGAAGGCCGGCCAATCGGTCTTGTCGTGGGGTCTCTCTGCAGTTTTCTTGTCAGTCTCGGTCTCGTTTTCGGCTTTGGCAGCGGCAAGTGCAAGGTCAGGAACGCTGTGTTTCAGCTCATCGATGCAGTACTCGAACACGTCGGTGAGTTTGAGGGCGACGTCGTTAAAGGGCAAGAGGAGGTCGTAGTACTCTTCCCACGAGAGGTCGAGCTTGAAGCGGGAGGGCTTCAGGAAGTCGAGAGCGGCGCGGTGGGGGTACGGGATCAGCACGGGGACCGGGTCGAAGATGAGGCCGGGGATGCGGATGTAGGCTTGCGGAGTGAGGTTGTAGGATTGTTCGGCTGGAAGTTGGCCATTGGGTCCAGGGGTAGGCTTTTTGGTTTCAGGGTTCATGGTGCTTGGGTCTGCTAGGTTAGTTGGTTGTTCACGTTGAATCAGATGGTGGGAGTTCTTCGGTCGTGAGAGGTTATGGGGTTATTTATGGGTTGGCGGCAAATGTCTGGGGGCCGAGAGATTGAAGAGCTTGGTCCAAGATATAGTGTTTGTTCTGGGCATAGTGAGAGAACAATGAGAGGAGTCTACTGAAAATGGTGTTCCGCGCATTGATTTCTTGGTCAAAGCAGGGAACAAGGAGAGAGCAACTCGAGTCTTCCCACTAGCTAAAGTCTGGCTTTTACCCGTTGTTGATCCGATACAAAGATTTCAGCGACCAGATTCACCATGTGATCTTCATTGTATGTCACAAAAGGTTTGGTCAGCGGACATCGAAATGGGCGTTGGAGCGAGCCACACAACCGCACGTGGTATTGAGCTTGGACGCGATAGGTCGCTTGGTAGACCAAGCGTTCGAGTCCCACGATCAAAGAGAACAACGGTCTAAATTCCATGCGGTCATAAAGATGAGGACACCGACCTCCGAACCGTTAAAGTACACATCCATCAACGTCGTCGACTCTGTGTCGTATACTGTTCTTTATGGCGGCCGTTGCGCGGCTCATCGCGATGCCGCAGATTGGTTCTGGTCATCTGTCAGGCCCATCATGGAGATTATTCCCCCTACTCCCGCCACGCTCGGGGGTCCCCAGCCAGCGAAAAGAGATGCATTAATCAACAGGGAGAGGCGTGCTCTGAAGACTTGGCGTGCTCTGAAGACTTGACTGATGAGAAGATACGAAGCAGCTAATCACTCGCCCGCCTTGATCTTCCTTGCTAATCCGCCTGCTCATTAGACGGACGAAGGCTATTTATCCACGGCTTCCTAGGCCACATCGAATTTGTCGTTGCGACTCGAATCACATAACTATCCGGTGGACCCCCCCTCCGCGGACGGCCCGCGCCAGAACCTCAAAACCCGGAACCCTGCCAAGTCGGCCCCCGAACTTTCCGGCCCTTCCGGACACCTGACGGTACACGGATTTCTCGGCCTGGCATCTACCCATGAAGGCGTAGACAAAATACTCCGAGATCTGCGCGCTGGCAGAAAGGAATTAACGAAAACGATATCGAAGGCCTAATTACCTTAAGCGGACTGTTCGGCATCAACGGGCCCACTCGATACAAAGCGTATCTGTGATCGTCGGGCAGTTGAAAACAAGCTTAAAAGCTGGTCGTCTCCCCTACCATCTTTTTTTTCTGCGGCCAGGTTTGTTGTAATGATTCCTCTTTTCTATGAACAAAGATGCTGATTGATAACAGGCTAATACAGTTTTACCACCATGCTGGCCTATTGAATGATAATAAAAACCCATTAAACCGAGGCCGTATGCCATTTCCTAACGCCTCTACAATGCTTTAATAACCAAGCAAATTGGTCTTGCTTCAACATCTATCATTCAACATTCTCCTCTCCGGGCGATTACCGCACTGCAATGTTCTTCATGCGGCCGGTCGTAGGGACCGGCTTCTCGAGTCTCCAAGCCCAAAGCAACATATCCTCGGCGGGGAGGAAGACCAAAAGAGCGCGATTGCAGAGATAGGCCCCCAGCGCGCAGAAGGTGGCTACAACGGCATCCAGGAGGTAGTGGTTGGCCGTGCCGACGATGGTCAGGAGGATCCAGCTGGGATACCAGATGCCGAAGGCAAACATGAACCAGCTTTTCCAGCGTTTGCGGTTCTCCTGAATCTCCTTCAACTCGACGTCGTCGATATCCAAAGACTTATCCAATTCGTCCTTGAGAAGGTAGTTGCGCATGCGGCCAAGGAGGAGGTTGAGGATGGCCGAGTCGGCGATGAAGACGCATCCGATGGCGAAGGCGTATCCGAAGTGCATACTCGGCATGGCGGCCAACTTGTTGACGAACTTTCCACTCATCCAGACACTCTCGGCGTTTTCGAGATTGACAGTGTCGACGAAGCCGTATTCGGAAGGCATGAGGCGCGGGGGCGCAGTGGGGTAGAAGATGAAGATGATGAAGGCAAACATGTTCAGCAAGGTCATGGTACGGCGAACGGTGCAGAAGCGAGCGTGGGTGGGCGCCATGGCGTAGTAATATCCGATGAAGCCCACGGTACCGGGGATATGGATGATGGAGTAGCCACGGTTCAGAATGGTGAGCCAAATGCCGCGGAAATCGCCAGCCTGCGCGCCTTCGAGGAACCAGTGGGATACGCGCCATTCCAGCCAGCGCTCCGGGCCAGTCCTAGTACCCTCGCCGAAGAAGGCGGCCTCAGCCTCGAGGAGAAACAGACCGTGTCCCTGAGCAACCTCCCACAAAGACTTCCTGCCGCCGTAGTAGCTCTGGGCCAGACTTCCAGTCATGCGATAGAAGAAGAAGGAAATGGCCCAGTAGAACATCTCGATGAGGAAAGGGAACTTTTGGAGGATGCGCGAATGGACGTATTTGGCGAAGCGACTCGAGTTCGGGGTTTTGACGCGGATGCAACCGAAGATGGTGCGGAATTTTGGTGGGTGAGGATCGGTTCGAATGGGGCTGCCGAGGGAGTCGTAGTCATCCGACATTCGGGGAGAGTCCGCTCCGTCGAAGAGAGGCTCGTACGTGGCACCGCCGCGGCGGAGGATGGAGTAGTTCTTCCTGCGGCTGAACCACAAAGCGGTAAGCATGATGGAAACGATCAGCTAGTGCTGGTGTTAGCATTGGGTCTTCTCTCTCAGTTTCCACGTCTGACGCCGCAATGCGGTGGTGGTAGGCGAATTTGTTTCTTACAATTGGTTCTACCCAATCCGGTGTCCTCCAAGTTCGAACCGCCTTCCAACCGCCTTCCGGCGTGCCGTAGGGTAGCTTGCCATCGGGAAGTTTTCCGTCCGACATGTTGTCGAACAGTGATGCTTCGGGGGGTAAGGTCTATTGCCTCCAAGATAATCCCAAAAAGGGAAAAAAAAAAAAAAAACTTCTTTTGCTCGTTTCGAAAAGGATTCAATTGCCCGAGGGAATCGGTGCAAGGTTGCAGCGTCGTCGAGTCAGGTTTTCGTCGTAGGCGTACCTCAGCCGGGTATCTCTGCCGGTTCGTCGTAATCTGTACTCCCAATACACCCTCCGAAATGCCAGTGCCTTATCGGTAGATAGATATTAATCCGTCGACTAAGCAGCAGAGGACAAGAGCCAGAAGAAAAGGATTGTCGGGCGGGACTTAGACACTCCGGAGAAAAGAAGAGACCACCTCACCAAGTAGCAAGGTGGAGGAGGAAAGAAAACCCAACAACAAAAACACTGCGACGAGGGTGCTGTTGATTGCGACGAAAGGGTTGGCAGGAAAGGGGAAGAGGAGACCGATAATGCGAACGGGGAGCGGAAAATGCGAGGGTGGGCTCCGCTATTCATTTTAACGGATGGGCCATTTTTCTGCAGGAAAAATAGGGGACGAGAGTAGGACAACTGGAGTCCTGGACTTGGACTCCTCCCAGTCGCAACGCAGAGCAGAAGGGGGGAAGGTGGGAACACGCGGCATCTGGGCGCGATGCCAAGACTTGATGGGTTTCTTCTCTTTTGCGCTTCATCCCTGCGCCTTCCTCAAAGTGCTTTACCGCAGTACAGATACTCCCAGCCTGCCCACACCCACCAGTCCCCCTAGGAATAAGCCAACAGGATAATAAGTCATGTCGCTCCTTCCTTACTCTGGATACGGATAAGAGTCTGGGCACCGCAACTGTCCGCTCCAGCAGCTGCTTCACTTTACTCTGCTTATTAGTAAGTACCTTTCAAGGACCTCTGTAGTTCTACCGCTTACTTTTTCTAGGTGCTTTTTATGATATCTCGAAGCCTTCCTTGTCCTATTGAGAAAGCACTGGCTCGCGCAAGTGAAGACACCGGTACGGTACGTAGCCGTTCAAGCATCCTGGGAAGTAGCGCCATTCCAGATCTGGCAGTCCACGCATATGGGGACACTGGGTCGTAGTGGGTGCGAATCTGCAGGTGGAAGGAGCACACACCGTTCTTCCTGCTAAATCTCAGCATCTTGCCTTGAATCGCGGCAGGAACACCCTCCAGAGCCACATTACAATAAGGCAGGAACGAACTATTGCTGGTTTCCTGCCTCAAATGCGATGAACCTGGAGGGAAAAGACTGAAAAAATGGCATGAGGGGTAATCAACCTTGGCCCCTTTCTCCCACTTACAACTTCCCAATCAACCGGGGCTGTTTTTTAGCGCATTCTCCTTCACTCCTGGAGCGCGCTACGGCACTACAACCTCTTCACATTATGACTATTCCCATCATTCTTTCCTCTTTGCCGATTAAACAAGACGACACCAGAACCGTCGCAAACTCTGTCCTGTCTACCTTCGCCTTCTAGTTCTATGTTTATCTTCAACTTTATCTGCTCTGGTTTCTGTGCCAGGTCTTCCCGGCCGCCTCTCTCCAATGCCATGTCCCGGCCTGTTGCTCGCCTCCAATCAACGCCCAGGACGACAACATACTTGCTCCTCACTCAATTCGACGCACTGCCGCAGCAAGGCACGCAGCATCAAGCTTCAGCATTGCCTCGTTGTCATATGCCACAGGGGAGCGGCCCATAACCGTCTCTGGCTCTCGCACACGCCTCAGACCTCATATATCACCCCCGACTTTCGCGGCTACCATCGACGTTCCCAAACTCTCTTGACCCCGTCTTCAATTGTTCGCCGCTTCACCTCAACTCTGTTCGGACTGCATTACGGATTCCAAGTGGAAGATGCATCCATCAGGGCTTCTGTGGCGCAACTTCCGATGATATCACCCTGCAGTGCAAACCAGTCTACCCTGTTTCGCTCGGAGCCTGAAGCTACATCGGTCTCCGAATCCCGGCGACTACAATGATTACCGTCTGCCACGCCCGCGTCAACCCCCGACGAAAATCCTCCATGTCCGGTGGATCTCTCGCTTCTCAGCCGCTTGGCCTTTCCGAAATTCGATCCCGCCGTCTGCCCTGGAGTAAAGATGACAGAGCAAACGCAGAAGAGAATCACAAGCGGATGACACGAAAAATATCAGTTCCATCATCAGAACATGACGCAAATTACGTGTCGTCAAACTTCTGAATTGGTGGCGATGACACTAGAGACATATTGCTGACGGGAAAGCGAAATGAGCCTTCAGGCTTCGGCCAAGAAATCATGCACTTCCTGTCATTAATGAGCCGACCGGCTAAGCACCTTAAGGATCACTCTATGCTTCCAGGTCCTTCACCGCAACCTGAGCTGCATCGAACTTCCCACCGAAACAAAAGATCGGCGTTCTCAACTGACAGCTTTGAGGTGTCACGAAGTCTCGTCGGTACTATTACAGCGCATATCGCTACTCAACTCGAGCAACTGGATAAGGCCTTCCTATGCGACTTGTCAAGGACAGTCAAAGCCGGCTCAACAGGTCGAAGAGACATCGACCAAGAAGGCAGTCTCACATACTAGCCGCTTGCAACTTCCGCCCTGTCGAGTGTCTTGAACTATTATCATCGTGTCCCCAATCATTGGTCATTCTACCTTATCCGAAGAGAAGTGGGCCGCACAGGTACGGCACGTGCGAGGTCGCTTGCTGTTCGAGGCTTAACGCTGCCCTCCACTCCAGGCCATCCACCTCCACTAGGTGCCAGGTTGTTGGAGACTTGGGGCCAATCCACACCACTCCTGTCCTCATTGCCCCCAGCTGGTGCAGGCTGACGCTGTGCAAATCTTGCTGCTGGAACACGACCCATGCGCACAGCAGGGTGGCTGGCCGCCGGACTGCTTTCTGGACATCAACAATTGTTTCTGGTCTGCATCCGGCCGTCTTGGCGTTGCAAGTTTTCGGCCCTCAGGCACACACATACGCTCAGATTGAAACCTTTTTTCCTTACTAGCCTGGAGTTTTGAGAAGTCCACTCGAGTATTCGAGGTTGAAGTGCAATTCGAGTGTAATAAGTCAGCTCTAGTGAACAAGCATTCTCGCCCAGAACGAAGAAATGGATTAAGGTCCCGGTTTTCTTTGCTTGTCAAGCTTTACGTCAGTCTCAACACAAACAACCTAACGCTAACGAGATGCCAACATCCGCAGCAGGTCAGCCCAGTAGCCCACGTCTACATTGCACCCCGCTGGAACTGATAGCGATCATCACCTGCTAAATCCCTCAAAGGGTTGCATGGGCTTACCACCATTAAAGCGCACCAACAAGACCCTGAGATAGTGTCTGTAAATGCATAGGGAAGAGTGCAGCATTTATTCGTATTTTAGCTGGAATTTTTGGTTGCTGGATCCCTGTACGGGCACTCGGTACAAGTACCTCGCCGGCACCAACAGGACCCTTTTGCCATATAACCCGCGCGTTCCCGCGTATTTGGGTGCCAATTTGGGGCATAATCAAAGCTTGACGCGTAGCATCTGCGAACGCAGACATGGCAATTCTCTCTCGTCCCCCACAATCCGGCCCTTAGCTTCCTCGAATAGGCGTAGCTGCGAATTGGCTCAGACGTCATCCAAAGCGCTTGCTGAAGTATGGGCTCGGGACGCCTTTCCAACACGCTTTGTCGGTAATTAGCACGGCAATCTCTCGGCTCCGTGCAATAATCCTGAATGTGTTCTGCTTCTTCTTGGACGAAACGGTGCATTGCTGCACAGTTGAACCCCCGAATAGGAGGCCCGCATCACCACCAGTAGGTGTTAAAACCAGAGCATGCAGTCCATTCAAGGTTATTATTCTGTCATCCCATGACTGAGCAGTCTCATCGGAGGGAGCCAAAGGACGATTTGGGCACGTTTCACCTTCATCATGCTGTTCTGTTCAACTCAAGTTTTCCGGTCGCTTCTCGTCCATCGCGTTGTGGTCGGTTTTTGTAGAGGGTGTCCTGGCTTAGCCCCATCCTCATCGTACGGAATTCAATGCTCCTGACAGGCTACGTCATTTTCAACGCGTGAACTCAATGGGGATTATGGCGTTTTTGGTGTTTTGGATTGCCCTGCGCTCCGCCGCTCTTGCAGACGGCGCCAGGACTTGAGTTTTGTGGTTGGAGGGTTCACCCCAGCCACGTCACTTCCCTCGGAGGAATGAATCCTGCCGCCTCTCATTCTTCAAGCCACGCAGCGGAGTCAGCTTCTTTTCCCGAGGCCGCAGTTCCGCGGCAGCCGTATTCGGGGGAGTCTTCCTTTGAACACCGACCCAGGAAAACATGTGCCGGCCATCGCGTCCGATTTCGAGGGGGGTCCGGGTTTCCGAGGCTGCCCGCCCTGCCTACGGCGAGGATCTTCACCGGCTCAGTAGTTGTTGACCTGAGCGATCATGTTGAGCCTGAGTTGTCTTGACAGCTCTTGTCTTGAGAGCCCGCCATTGTCATTGGGAATATCCACAACTGACTCACCTGATTTTGGAACGTCTTCGAGATGGCCCAACGCCCGCCAGCACAAGGAACCCAAGTTGCAAAAATTGCTTGTCGCTCGAGCCTTTAGCGGCTCGTCTTTACTAACGAAACTCGGCCCAGAGCGATGTTGCGTTTTTCACGTCCTCGCGGAATTCTCTGCCATGAAAATTCCGTGTCATTACTATCTCGTGATTGGAAACTGTTGCAACATAAGCCGCAATTGCAGCGCTGCAATCGTGGTCCCACTTTTGTGCCTCGTGCTATTCGCCACAGGGACTGTCTGAGTTCGTCGTGGTAAGGGTTGCGATGGAAGGATATCTACTAGTTAGCCACTGCGGTCGAGCTATTCGGAGCCAGGAATCCTGGCCCTACTGCGTGCGCTGCAAGGAACCAACAGGACGTAACCGTGGGTAGGTTATTTCGGTCGTAGGTTATTTTGAACGTAGGTTATTTTAACCGTAATTTGCCAAGGCTGAAGGAAGCAAAACCCATGTTGCAGAATGCGATGTAAGCAAGCACCGTTTCCCCAGCCCTCAGAAGGCCATGCAGACTGACGTGCCATCCTTTCACAGAACGGCTGGTTCTTCGCCAGCTTCCCCCGGCGGCTCCCGTGCCGACGACGCGGCATGCACGTGTACCCAGAAAAAGCACCGCGAGCGGGCACCTCGGGTTGCATGGCCGAGAAGTGCGAAGTCTCCGTCTTGACTGGAAACTTTGGCATCCGGGTGCCGCTCTCGATGTGTAGCTATAAAAGCAGCTCCTAGATTCGATTCAACGACGGAGCTTGGCCTGGCGAGACTAGGAAACATGCATCCCGTTCACGTTCGGGCACCGAGGCGGTTTGCGGTACCAGGTTGAGCACCAAGAGCTCTCCGTACGCTACTCAGACCGTCACGGTCACTGCTACTGCTGGCGGTTCCAGCGCCGAGACGACGGGGACGGAGACGGAGACGGTGGAGGCGACTACCTGCACGTCGCGGACGGGGTCTGAGGTTGTTTTCTGGGCCTGCGGCGACGGGGAGTCAGACTGGCTCTGGGGAAGCGGCTCAGTCTCCTGCGCCTAACGGTGCGCCGGTGGCGCGGGTTGGGACAGTCGGGATCGTGAGCCTGGGTGCCCTGGTGAGTATGTTATACTAGTGTTGCTTTTCAGGAAAAACCCAGCGAACATCCCTATCTCAGCTGTTCAGCTGTGTTATCTGTGATTCGCTAGGTTGGAACGGGACGGTCACGTAAAAGGTGCTTTTTGAACTGAGATTGACTTGCCTCAGTTACGATGGAAAAGCCGAGATTCCACATAGGGTCGAGTTCACGCTGATGTGCCAAGCGGCACAGCACCACGAACACTCCGTGTCACATAAACAAGCGCCTCCCCAAGTGCATTTCCTCTTGGTCTTCACACAACCGTTCGGTCCAAGTTCTCCTTCGGCGCTCCCTCGTCGCTCGCTTGTCAACCCCGTTCAACATGCGACAGCTTTCAACGTCCATAACGGTTGGCTTCGCCCTCCTCGGCAGGACTTTAGCCACAACCACGCCACCTCCTACCATGTCTTTTACTAATACCGCAGCGCCCAGCTACAGCCTGGTTGATTGAGACGAGAAGGTACCCTGCGATGTAAGCCGCTTTACTCCTCACGAAGGTAGTACAGCATTTCGGACTAATAATGTGCAGCCAAGCAGGACTGCTCTTCCTTCAGCGGCAAACCGTGTACCTATGCGAGGGTTTGTTCATATGTAACATGCAGGACCATAGATCCCCATCAATCATAACACATCAACATCGCTTGATTAAAAGATGCCTTCTTCGACAATAGTAGTAGGAACAACCACGACCAAGGAAGTCCCAACGTATGACTCGAACAGAAGAGCGCCTGGATCATAAGAATCAAAGCCCATGGGCTAGAACAGATCCTTTCCGTGCCTTTCCCATTGCAATACAGATCCCCCCACCCTCTATCCAAGAAGCGCCCCTCTCAGCCCATATTCAGTACTGCGTCTCAAGAACGTTGCTTATTTCCAATACAAGATTCGGCTCTTTGGGTTAGATAGACACATCTCTCGTGGCCTTTGATGATATGTGTAAATGGTGCGTATGTGCAGCTGTTTTCAAAAGTAGTATTGCTGTTGAGGCTGGCCGGGCGGGGGCTGGGCCACGAAGTCAAAGTTCATGGTGTCGACGCCCGAGTTCCATGGGTCGGGTGATTCTGTGTCATGGTTAGCTACGGGCCGTGCAACTGTTTTGACAGTGTTGTACATACCCCACCAGATTGACTCGTAGAGGTCCATTGGCGACATGTACGTCGAAGGGTCCAGGTTGGTGATGTTTTCCATGCTGACGGGGGGATACGTCATGCTGCTCATTGTTAGCGCGACCTTCTTTAGCGAGACAAGGCAATCATACTTTGGGTTGTACTCAGCCATGGTCGTGCCATTCTGCATCTCGGCCATGGCCATGGCAGCATCCTGATGAGGATCGATCCCGAATGGCTTGCCGGCGCCGTTGCCGTTTCCGTTTCCGTTGGCTCCCATCGGACCCATAAGCATCAGGGGCAATGGAGTCCGTGTCCCACTTCCGGTGCCGCTCGAGTCCGTGTCCTTTATCTGAGATGTGCCCATGATGGTGCCGTGCTCGTAGATATTCCTCAGCGCCGTGAGCGCCCTCCACAACGGGCCGGACAGTTCTATGTCCTTGTCCGTCTTTGGGATATGTGCCGAGGGCGAGGTGGCCTCTTTGGCGGCCGTCGCGGACAGCGCGGCGATGAGGTCGCCCTGTAATTGACGCACCTCCGGACTGTTCTTGGTCTCGCCCAAGATGCCGAGGAGGAGGGCCGAAGATAGACCGTGGTAGGTGAAGGCCCAGCTGCGGGTGGGGATGACAGAGAGCTGGTGCATGGCGAGGAACATGCGGACCGTCTCGGCGAGGTTGTGCTGGCACTTGTCGGAGAGGTGGCGTTTCTGCTCGGGGGTGAGCTTGGTACAGTCCCTGCGCAGGGCAGGGCGGCAGCAGACGGAGATGACGAAGGAGGTGTGCAGGCGGACGGCATAGTGCTGGAGGCGGTCGATGGCGGTCTTGCACTGTTCCTTGCTGCGGATGTTGGAGGCAACCATGTTGCGGAGGTTCTCGACGGCCTCGCAGTTCTCGACCATTTGCTCGTACGAGAAGGTGGTTGCGGCGTCGGGGTTGAGGCGGCGCGAGATGATTTCGCAGAGGTGGTACATGGTATCTAGGTAGCCGTAGTCGCCAGCGATGGTGTGCTGGACGGTCGGGATCGGACAGCAGGGAATGTTGGTCATGGGCGGGCGGTCGAAGGATAGCGACGTGAGGGTATCGTGCCAGACGCAAGTCCACCACAGCTTTCGGCGGATCATCTCCTTGGACTGGCCGTCGTTGCGAGCGCTGTCTCTACCGTCCGAGGGGTTCGGGCGATGAAGGCCGAGGGATTGAGCAAGTCGACATGTCAGACCTAGGAGAGCCCATGATGCCTCTGCTTTCATGTCATTCAGGAGGACGAAGCTGGTTAGTAGCAGCGCTTGGATAGAGTCGAATGTAGGTCTGTCAAATTTTGGCTCGTTGTCAGTTACAAGCACTTTAATTCTTTGGCATGGGTGTGAGGAACCTTAGGAGGAAGTTTCCGAGCCTCAGGAAGTGAAAAGAGATTTGGATGTATTTTTGCGAGTTTCTCGTGCGTATATGGTAGGGTGAGTCGTGGTATTGTGAGCCAACGGCAAGCAGAGCGAAGAGGATGGCTAGCCAAGATGCCGATACCGGCTTGGGCGTCCTCGTCGCGTTGCTCGCGTTTCGCGCCCTGTCTTCGAGGTAGACCATGAGCTTAGACTCGAGGTCATCAATGTCGACGACGAAGCCCCAGAATTGCTGCGGCGTTTCCTTATATGTGCGGAAGAGTCTGCCTTGTCAGTTTGTGTTAGGCATGAGATGTGCATACGTGAACCTACTTCATGACCTCACGGTCTGACGGTAGCTCTGCTGAGATCTCTCTCGTTAAACTGTCGAGGTGCTTCGACGACATGAGCGGGAAGGGGGCCGACGTGTCGAGGCCGAGTATGGACCTCATGTCCTGGCGGATGTCGACGCCCTCCTGAAGCTCGTTGGCCGCCGACTGCTCGCGGAGCAGAGACGGGATGCTGTTCTGGCCGAGGTAGCGGGTGGCGGCCTCGGGGGCCTCGGTCTCGTCCATGCTTGCGGCGACTGCTCCGCCCGACGAGGACGCCGGATTAGTAAACGAACCGTTGCCCAAGAACGAGAACGACGGCGCAGGTCCCGCTATGCCACCACCGGGGTTTGATGACGATGCTGGTGCTGGTGCTGTGGCGGAGGAGGCGGAAGCGGAGAATGCAGTGGACTTACCGATGGCCGTACGTGGCCAAGTCATCGCCGCGCCGCTGCCGGGTTCCTGCCTCAGCGGAGGAGCGCCGGCGGTGACGTCGGCGCCGGGGTCTTCGGGGGAGTGAGGTCTTTTCCGGTTGTTGGCGTTGGCTGTTGTGGTGGGGTTGGAGGGGCCGCCGCCACCTTGGACGCTGCCGCTCTCGGCGGTGACGGAGCCGGCGGGTTTGTGGTGAGTGCCATGAGAGCCGTTGCGATTGGGCTTGTATGAACATAGTTGAGGGTGTTCGCGCTTGACGCAGTTTTCACAGGGCTGTTTGTTGTCGCATTTCACCTTGCGCTGGCGACATGGCCAACATGCTGTGCCTAGAATGGTGTCAGTTCTGAGTCATGAGGACATGATTGAGTGAGAGAGAGGCATAGATCGCTCGGCAGCGGCGGGTCTCACGCATGAGCTCGTGGTGATGATAGAGAGATGGTGAGGGGGAACGTATGCAGCTGAGGCGATCGCCACTGAGGCTGCTGTCGCTCATGGAAGGTTAGGTCTCACTCACCATAGCGGACCTTGCGATGAGAGTGGATGATGCGGTTGGCCTCCTCAGGGGTCAGGTCGTCGACGGAGACCTGGTCCGGCGTCATCTGCGACTCGGGCATGATGGAAATGACGTCCAGCTCCGTCAAGCTAGCATCAGATGCGGGATCGGCGAACTACGGGTGGCGGCGGCGCGGTGATGCTCGGGGAGGGGTGTTTGCTGTGCGCGCCGGGTGAGATGGGACAGGCGTAAAGAAAAGGTGGAACCCCCTTCCAGGCCCGTCCGTCGCGGTTTACGGGATCCGAGAGGCGCAATGGCTCCGGGGAAGTTGAATGCTAGACGAGGAGACCGAGGCGGCGACGGGCTACGGCGACGGCGGTGGGTTCCTTGTTTTTCGCTGCGGATGTCGTTCGGCGGTTGTGGTGGTGGTGGTGGTGGTTGTTGTTCGGGATCCGGGTGGCCGGTCGCGGCGGGCTCTGAACGAAAGGCGGGAGGCTTGCTGGCGGTTTAACCGTTGGAGATTGTTGTTGTGCTTCTGCTGCTGAACCCTCTCCGCATGCACTGCGTCAAAAGGTAGGCATGCGGCTCCTTCGAGAGGGGTTCGAAGGGTGCTAAAACGACTAAAGCTTTGTCGTGTGTTGTGACTGGATGTTTAGCGGTAGGGGAGAGGTGGATGTTGAAGCTCGAATGCCGAATGTCCGAGAGGATGGCGAAGGGAAAGCGGCAACACGGGATAGCGAGGAGTAGCCGTAAGCTAGGAATTGAAGAACTTCAAAGAGGGCGTCGCGAAGGAGAAATCGAGAGCAAGGCCACCACCAGTCAGTAGTAATGTAGCTCAGACAATGGAAGTCACGGCAGGGTAAGGTAGGTAGGTAATAATGAATGAGCAAGAAGAGAAAGAACTGCCACGAAACAACGGCACGGGAGATGCGGGGGCGGCGACGGTCCCTTCGTCTCCTCTTTTTGCTGAGGTGCGCAGAGTGCAAGTGCTGTTTGTCGCTTCAGTTCGCAGAGCGCAAGACCCAGTCAGTGTGGCTGTCAGTGTGTTCGGCAGTAGCTCGGGACCCTGAGTTATTATTATTATTATTATTCTCTTCTTAGGTTTTCTTTCCTCGGGGCAGTATTAGGTAGAAAGGCAACAGCAGCCACCAGTCACCTTACTCATCAAATAAAAAAACGTTGAAAAGCCGGCCAGTAAAGGCAGTGACCGGGATTGCCCCAATGGTCGGAGCGGCCTCGGATCATCGCGCTAGTGCTCGATCGGGTATAGTCACCCTTGCCTGCCAACACCGACACAGGCATCAAGTGTTAGTGTGTCAAGGGTTCCACTGTTACTGTCCTATTCGATTTCATATGACCCCATTAACAGTGTGACCCTAGTCACACTAACATCTGAGATGCCTGTGTACGAAAACCTAGGTGAAGACCCTCACGGCTTCTTTAAGGTACCCCCCACTTTCGGCTGATGTTCTAGTGCTTCCAGACTTGTTCACAGTTTTTTGAAGGATTTTAGCAGTCATTTTTCTGCGCTGGTCCTTTCTGTGAGAGCCGTCATTGGTCGGGCCTGCAGCTTACGTACACAGACACAACTGCCGCGGTTATGGCTCCCTGCCTGAATACTACTGCGTAGGTAGGTAGAAGCTAGTACTAAAGTAAAGTCGACGTCATGCGCGCGCGGAAACAGTTCCGATCGGACTCTATCAAAACAATCCATGTATTTCAATTTGTTGGCCCATCGCTTGGTTCTAGAAGAAGCTTAGTGAATAATCCGTTCAAGGTGCTCTCTCTCTCTTTCAGTCTCTCCTCTTAACTGCGACAATTCAGTTAGTTTTTTGACTCATGAGCTGCACTCTCGCAGACAATTGTAAATCAAAAAAATAACGCTCTATTCTACAATCACGGTCATCATAGTCATTAACGTCATCTCATCCCGTGAGAGGGCCTGATTTTTTCTGTCCGCGGAACAGTGGCCCAGTTGCGTCACTCTTGGTCGCTACTCGAGTCATTCGCCCTTGCATCCTTGATTTGAATGCCGTGCCGATGTAATAAGAGATTGTCGATAACAATCGTGAAACATTTTCTTGCTGGCACGGATAAACGATGTTGCGAGTATCTCGGTCGGGGGGAGAGAACCTAAGCATGAAATCACAACCGAGGTCTTCACTCAGGGGCTTGCAGGACGAGAAACCTCAGGCACAAGCAAGACGTACGGTCATGTTCAAAACGGTAGAAATGTTGATTAAGACTAATGACCACGACGCCGATGCTATTCATTGCGCGCATTGTTGTGATGTCTAAAGAGATGCACTCAGGGGCAGGTCTCTCGATGAGCTGCCCACCCACACCTTCTTCGGGTACTGGCTAATCACCCAGTTCTGGCTCACAGTGTCCCAGTTGCTCAGATCACGTCTGGTGATCTCCGTCGTGAAGGTAGCAGATGCGCCAGGCGCGATGGAAATGCGGTCGAAACCACGCAGCACCTTGACCGGGTCATCCGGGCCTCCGAGAGAGACGTACAGCTGTACGACCTCGTCGCCAGCGACGTCGCCCGTGTTGGTCACCGTGGCAGTCACCGTGTAGAGGATATCCCACAGCTGAGGGTTTCCGCCGGGGCTGCCAGAAGCAGGGTGTTTGGGCTGCGGGCTGCTCTCCAGAGCCTTGGGCGGCAGGAACTCCTCCGCAGTCTGGCCAAAGTGAGGGTCTCCAGAGGCTTCACGAGCGTCCGAAACGTTCAGCCACGGGTAGATGAAGTTGTAGATGTAGCGAGCCTGGTCCTGAGGGAACACGTAGTCCGCAAAGTCGGTGCTGTAGTTACCAAACGTAGGAGCGGCAGCCGTCTCGCCCGTGGTAGGCCTGTACTCTCCTGCATCCCGCTTGCTGATAACCAAGTTGGAGTACTCGAACTTGGTGTACGAGAGACCGAAACCGAAGGGGTAGATCGGCGCAGCGCTGCTGGAGTTCTGATAGGTTCCATTGCTGCTGCCCGACGTAGCACGGTCAAAGTAGCGGTAGTCGATGAAGACGCCCTCGGTGAAGTCGTCTTGAGGGGCGCCCTGACCGTTGTTGGGCTCGTAGAGGATGTCGGCGCCGTAGCTCTCGCGTGTCGCGCCCCAAGTGAAGGGAGACTTGCCGGCGGGGTTGACATCGCCATACAGGACGTCAGTGATCGAGTTGCCAGACTCCTGTCCAGGAAGACCGGCCCAGAGGATGGCAGTGATGTTTGGGTTGGTGTACCAGTCGGTCACCAGCACAGGGCCCGTTGAATGGATGACGACGATGGTGTTGTTGGACACGGCCGACACATTCTTGATCAGTTCGTCTCCAGAGTTCCAGAGAGTCAAGTTCTGCCGATCACCCTCATTGCCACCGACGCTGATGTAGCCCTCACCAGCGTTGGCGTTGACAAACACGATGGTCGTTGCGTCGGCCTGAGAAACAAGAGCGGTCGTGGCAGCAGAGTCGTAGTTGCTGAGAATGCTTTCGTAGCGAGTGCCATCCTCAAGAGCGCGTCTCTGCAGGGCCTGGTCTGGGGTAACCAGGTAGGGATAGTTGGAGCTACCCGAACCCCAGGCAGCGCCGAGTGTGCCCTCGTTGCAGCCACGGTCAGTGCAGCCATTGGGACCAGCAGGGTTCGAACCAGCGTCCTCTCCGATGACGGCCAGGAACTTGGGCTTCTTCAAAGGAAGCGCCCCTTCGTTCTTGAGCAGCACCGTGGCCTTGGCGCCGATTTCACGAATGAGGTTTGAGTGCTCCTTACCCTTGCGAACATCCTTGTGTTGGTTGATGGTTTGAACATTCTCCTTGGCGTAGTACTGGAGAGGCCCAACAGTGTCAAATGTCCAGGAGGAGAAGTTGATATCCGGCTGCTCTTCCACGGTCATGCCAACCTTGAAGAATGCGGCCATGATACGGAGAGCCATATCGTCAAGGCGGTACTCGGGAACGGTGCCGTTGAGAACAGCAATGGTGAGATTGGTTCCCCAGAAAGTTTGGCCTGTGTTGAAGATTGTGTCACCAGGCATGCTCATGTCCAATCCAGCGACAGCAGTCGCCGCACCAGCGTGCTGGGCCTGCCAGTCACTCATGATAAAACCGGGGAAGCCAAGCTCGTCCTTTAAAAGGCCGTTCAAGAGCTTAGAGTTCTGGCAGCCATACGAGTTGTTGACCTGGTTGTAGGAGCACATGATAGAACCAACACCAGCGCGGACAGCGTCAGCGAAGGGCCACATGTAGAGCTCGTGCATTGTCTTGTCATCGATGTTGGACGAAATCGACTCGGTGATGTTGAAGCCGTAATCGGCAGCCTCGGATGTTTGTCTGAAGTGCTCTTGTTCGTTGCCGACGAAATGCTTGGCGCAGGCGATAGCACCAGCGTCCTGGATGCCCTTGACGCTCTCAGCCATGAAGACACCAGTCAGGTAGGGGTCAACTGAGAAGCCCTCCCAGTTGCGGCCACCTTCTGGGGCGCGACCGATGGGCCCAGCGACGGGTGCCAAGACAACGTCAACACCCTTGGCTCTGTGTTCAGCGCCGATGGCCTCGGCTCTGCGGTAGACTAATCCACGGTCCCAAGTGGCGGCGACCGTCTGCCCAGAGGGGAAGACGGAGTTGTAGTCGCTGAAACGTACACCGACGGGGCCGTCTTGCATGCAAAGACCACGCAGGCCGAGGCGGGGAACCGCGCCGACGTTGCCGACGCAAAGATCTCCTTGCCATCTGGGAGCTTCTTAGGCAAAAACTCGGACTGAAAAGTTACGAAAAGCTTACCCAACACCAGTTGTTAAGTTGACCTTCTCAAGGAGGGTCAATTGCGAAACGAAGTCTTTGGCTTTTGCGTAGGCATCCCCCCAGCCGTCGGCACTGGGGTCCGACCATGGCGAAGGGTAGACCGGCGGGGAGTATGCGAGGTCGCGCTTACATGGCTGTGTTAGCTCAAGGAACCCGAGAACAGAATCGAAGCGCATGGCCCAAAGTAGAGGTAAGAAATGGGAATGGCCAAAAGAGAACCCAACAAAACAAGATTTGGCCGCACGAAGCTCTAAAGTTATACAGACTGCTAATGCCAGTTGAGTACGCCCAAGATGATGTTGGTAGATCAATGTCTCGAGCTGATGACTGAGCAATATCCACAGTGACGCAGGTGTTGTCCAAATCACAGCAACACGACACCATGGGAGCGGGCTTCACGCGGCAGCAACGTACCTTGTGCAACTTTCTCTCGGATATCACAGCAGCAGCAACGTGGTCAGCTGCGGCTAGCAGCGCAAACACAACAGCTTGTGTCCTCATCGTGGACCCAAATCGATATCGACTGCCGTCTCAGCTCAAGTTATACGGGGGTAAGCACTACTGAAAGTGAAGAGGTCGAGACACAACCGCAGCAAGTGCTTCTCGTAGAGTGAATCAGTCGGTGGCACGGCGTCCGATGACACTGATAAAGTACTGGGCAGGATCGTGTGATCTAGCCGGTGAAGACAAGCAGGCGAGGATGAACGTCTGCAATGGAAGAAGGGTCGACTTGTGGAAAGGGAGCAAGATGCCTTGACCAGCAAGTTGGACGATGACGGGCGCGGCTGCAGCTGTTTTAATGTTGACTGACAGCAGCTGGGTAGGACGTCCGGGGTATCTCCGGGACGAAA
The DNA here is from genome assembly GCA_036785465.1 of Colletotrichum agaves. NCBI lineage: Eukaryota > Fungi > Ascomycota > Sordariomycetes > Glomerellales > Glomerellaceae > Colletotrichum > Colletotrichum agaves. Next base: position 65,832 of record JAXISO010000076.1, on the reverse strand, counting down.
GTTCCCTCCCAGTCTTTCCCCCATGTAGCAAGCATAACGTGGTGAGGGTAGCTCGGCGGGTTGGCAAGCTATGTTGATTTGGCCCCTGTCTGATGATGCAACAAGTTTTCCCTGCTTACAAGTTGGCAAGGTATGGGGACCGACTCTGTGGGCGACATATAATAGCACGTTGAACGGATGCTACCCCACCACTTTGCAGATGAAGGCTAGGACTGGACTATACCAGGACACAAAGTATCCCACCACTTCTCGAGTAAGTCGCGCAAGTATACGCGTTTGTCGATCTCCTGGGAGCTGCAATGATGTGAGGGGGAGAGCTGCGGGGGACCGAAAAGATGGAATATCAGGCGTGGTAAAGGGTCAGATGGGTTGAAAGTGGTGGGTCGTCTGCAAGCTAGACTGAATCAGTTGCGGTTGAAGATGCTTTTTGTCGACTTTGGAAGATGAGACAGCTTGGAGGCGAGTCGTGACGGGGCCAGCCAGGCCCAGGCTGCATATGGTATGTCATGATGAAAAAGGGCCGATCGTTCGGAATGCGATGACGGACAGGGCGAACCCAGTCGGACGGGCCAGGCCAAGTTAAGTGAACAGCAATTGGATCATCGAGTCCAAAGGTTGCATTCTTGCAGGGGAAAGCTGGACGTGGTCACCGTTGGAACCAGTGGCTGTCGGTTTGGGGTGAAAGAGGCGATGAGCTGGTGGTGTTGGTGGACTGACTGGTGGTGTTAAGGTAGTCCGAGGTTACGGGGAAGCTGCTGGGGTACGTGCCCAGAAAGCCAAACATCGGAACCGGTGGGGAAATGGAGCTAAGGTACCTACCGAAGGTACCTAAGGTACCTCGTAGGTATTCTACCTTACTTGGTAGGTGTTAGAGGTAGTTCATGGCAGGAAACAACATGGAAGAGAAGAACCGACGGGGAAATTGGCTTTTGGCCCTCTTAATTGGCAAGCACGGGAAAGCGTGGCTTGTTGAAATAGAGGCTGGCAAGTATGGCCGACATTGAGATGCCGGGAGATAGAAGGAGGATACACTTAGTAATAATGGCCATTACCACCGGGAAACATTTGTAACGCTAACATGTTCCTGGTCTAGAAACATTTCCAAAATGGTCAGATGAGGCGGGGGCACTTCCTACTCAAATGTGGCGCTGTGCCGTCCCGCTGTAAGCAGCCCGCCCTAAGGTAGGATGCGCTCCCGTCACCTTCTCTTGACATCTGGGCTCCCATCTCACGACCGCATCAAGAACTTGGATTGTGAGTCGTGACTACCTTAGGTATTCACTGACAGTTGCAGCTTGGCCATTCCCATCATATGCAGCACCGTTACATCCTTGGTTAACCCTGGGAAATTTTTGACTGACCGACTGATGATGGATCATGTCCTCAAGGATCTTCTTTATTTCTTTATTCCTTCGCCCGACGAACAAGAAACTACCCGAATGCCCAGAGCCGGCATTTTCGCGGCCGCAGATCGGAATAAACGCTCCCACCCCACCCCATCGGCACTTGTCTGACTTGGGGAGAATGTTTTGTCAAAAACAATATTTGTACACATGCCAATATGAACAATGTGACTCTGCCGGGATGGACCACTTCGCATAGAGTCAAAAGAAACTCGTGTACTGTAACTGAGTCATTCATCTAACACACTTTCTTTCATAACCATCTCATCTTATTGGCCAACTCAATATGTATGCTTAAATCTATTAACTCCCTTTACCTCTTTTTCATCTCAACTTATGAACTGACATAAAACTCTCATCAGAAAGTGGAAAACAACTCTTGTTATTTTACTATCATAACGAGGAGCAAGCTTGCAGTAATTGCTTCATGATACCATTACCTGCTAGCTAGCTCATCCCCACCACTTGGCCGCAGCACCTCCGCGTGACCTCTTTTCTCCTCTTCTCCATATCCTCCCACCTCCCCCGTCTCCCCCGCATTTTTAACCCGCTCGCGGCTCACGAGGTATTATCCATCGGGACCCCTGTTCTACCCCTCATCGCTTTCCCCGGCCTTTCTCTCCTCGATGAGGATGGCCCAGTGAACACAAGAGTCGGCCAGCCCACATCGTCCAATTCGCTAATCAGCGTCCGTCAAGCTGCTCGTTGCCAAGCGGCGGGGCCACCGAGTCTTTCGGCCCTTTTACTAAATGTTGGAGAAAGCTTCATCGCTGCATCTTTCGAAATTCGAATGGGATACGAAGCGTGGAGACTAGAGAATGACCTAACCAGAACTTAGTTAGGCCAGACCGCATCGAAGTCTGGTCTGACGTCCACCTACGTACTCCAGGCAAAGCTCCAGGCATGGGAGGTAACGTTCCAATGAATGTCCCTATCCGAGTTGGCACGACCAGTCCAAGGCCGTTGATTCATGTGTCTCACCACGCGCCAATTTGTCATTGGTCTGCCCAAGGTTTACGTGGCTGGGTTCGGTGAGAATAAAGCTGCGAAAGAAGCTTACTATGCCAAAGGTGTCTATTGCTAGCCCGCATCACATCTGATAAACTATGTAGAAGGTCTTGGAGTTGAGATCGAACGGCACGAATTGCCTCAGCAAAAGCCCAGTTCCCCGCACCTCGAGCCATGAACGCCACATGCGCAACCGTTGCCGAACGCCGAATCCTAACGCCTGGCCCGATTGTGCTCCACAAGTCAAGAAAAACGGCCCGAACAGGTTCCATTCTTGCTCCATCTGACTCCATTGTCGGGCCCGGCGTTCCGACGACCAAAACCACTGGTGTCTTAGTAAATGCCAGGCAGGACTCTCCACCTGACAATCTTCTTGTACTTCTCCCAGTCCTCGCCGTACTTGCGCGCGCACTTCTCGTCGTCGCGACGGTCGCGGTGAATCAGCAGAATCGCGAAGTAGAGGATGTAGAAGTAGGTGAAAGGGATTCCCCAGCCACGCGCCTCGCCCTGGATAACCTCGCGACCGTCAGCCATCTTGAAAGCTCCTGCGACACCACGCGCCACGTATCCGCTTCCCGCAGTGACGATCTTGTATCCCGCCATGCCTGTGGGCAGACTGTACGGCCACGCCTGCAGCCAGTCGCCGAGGTAGTTGATGTGCCGCGCGACTCCCCACCAGCCAGTGATCAGGAGACGAGTGCCGGCCTTGGTCTCGATATACTTCAGGTGGGCAACGCTCGGGTCGTTGGGGTTGTTACGGAAAGCGTTTTTCTGGCTGTTTGACGCGCGGAAGATGAAAAATGCGGCACCGATAATGCTCAAGATTCCAGCCATGCCGAGCGGGCTGACCGAGACAGGGTAGACAGCCAGGTACTTGGCCTGAAGCGAGTACATGAAGGGCAGCCAGGCAACATCACCAAATGCCAGCATGAAGCCGAAGCCATCGGTGATTATATCAATGGTTGTCAGAATGGCAGGCTCGTTGTACCAGCAGTCGATCACGTATATGGTCTGGACAGCGGAGATGAAGACGATACTGTTGGTGACAAAGCCGTATGTGCGGTACTGCTGAGCCATCCAGGCGAAGTTCACCAGACACCATCCGAGAAGGCCGGGGCGGACTTCCATGAACTCCTTGATGTCGATGTCGCCGATGACGGGGATGGTGACACGGGGGTTCAGCTCTCGTCCAATAAACCAGTCGTAAACCAAGTTGCCGGTGTGCCCGCCCTCGGCGAGTTCCCGGCTTTCCACGTTGCCAGGCTTGACGCTGAAGCTACGCACGTAGACGAACGTGGCGACGCCGAAGGCAATCAGCATATTGGCCGTAATGACTTGAATATAGTTGTCGGTAATGAAGGTCCAGACGGGGAACTCGGCGCCCTGGGCGATAGTGCCAGCAAGGCAGAGGCTCAGGCTGAACATGCCAGAGGCAAATGCTGCCTGAGTCAGTGGCTGCTAAACTCTTCGTCAAATTAAGAATACTCACAATTGAAGCGATACTTGAGCCTGCCGCCAGACGCAAGCTGGACGCCCTCGACCTCGGTGGCAGGCAGGAAGCGGTACAGCAGGGCATTGAAGAAGTAGTATCCCACAACAATACCGGTGACCTTTGTACTTCCCAAGCCCATGACGCCCTCCGGAGGCCAGCCGACTTCCCTCTTGAGCTTCTCCACGGTCAAGTTCTTGGGGTCGAGGAGGGAAGGAGCGGGGCAGCCGGAGACATCGTTGCAAGCAAACGCGAAGACGTATACTAGAACGGGGAGGATGATGGAGATGCCAAAGGTGCCAATACTGTAGGGATTATTGTGTGTCAGCTCAACAAAACGATGCATCTTAACATGGAATACTCACGGTCCTCCAAAGTGATAGCCATGAGGCTCATGGGTCGCGTCTTTGGCCATTGTGAACTTTCTAGTGGAGCGTCGCGTGTTATTTTGGCCTGGCGATTGGCAGTACCTTTACTTGGAAGTGAATTGACCCTTGGAAGGTGTCGGTATATGTACTGCTGCCGTCAGCGCGGTAATACGAAGGCGAAGTGCTGGTAGAATATCACCGTCGAGTCGACGGCAAGGAGGCTGTGATTGGAGGCCACCAGTGTTTTGCGCCGGAGCTCAGGTTTCTGGGTGACCTCATGGGTGGGTTCCCGCAATGGTGGATGGCACCTCCGGAGGAATGGTTCCACCGAGGGGCACGGCCTGCGGGGGACGGGACCTGGACATGCAGAGCATCGGACGATATCAAGTTTAGATGCCCGGTTGCAACTAATGGAATGAGCATAATTGAGTTTGGAAAGGTTGAATTAAACACAGGCTCCTAGAAATGCGATTTAATTTATTTTAATTTGGCAATTGTTCCGTGACCCGTCTTACTTATAGCAGGATCTCAGGGGATACCTACCTAGGTAGTACCGTAGGTAAGCGAGATAAGATAAGTATCTTTATTGGGCGATAAGAAGCTCTTATCGCGGCCATCGGCCTTTGGCAAGTGCCGTTTCTGAGAGGTGCGATGCTACCTACCTTGCTACCTTACCTTAGTAAGCGGATTTTGTAATCCATCTGCGATACCACGTGACCATACTGAGATGGTATGCGAGAAATGCTGCAGCTCGCCTGCCGGATGCTGCAAGGAGCGCTCCATCCACCAATCAATGCGCACCTTCCCGTCCACCCCCGTCTAACCCGTCAGCATCTCTCTCCCTGTGAAAGAAGACTGACGAATGACCAAGTGGCTTCGAATTTCTCGTCCACCCCCAAACTTTCCTCCCGACGTCCCTTTCGAACCACGTTTACACGACTTTAGTCGTATGGTATACGCATAGCAGCATCGTTCGCTTCATTTTCCAATTCTCCAGATTTTTCCTTCCTTGGCGATTGATGTGATAGGCTCTCGAAATCCCACGCTCCGCCGCGCTCTGCAGCGCTCACTCCCGCTTCTACGACCATTCCAATCGCTACCTGGACCCCTTCCTCGATATTAAAACGACGCAGAACTATGCGTTTCCTGCATTCCTCCAACCTCCTCCTGCTCGTCGCAGCAGGCTCGACAGCGACCGCCGCCGATACCTCGACTTCCTCGACTACGACGAGCGTGCCGGCATGCACGGCAGCTTCCAAGAGCGGGACGGGAGGGCCATTCTACGATCTGCGCCCAGATATCGCCATCAAGCCAGAAGATGGCAAGTCATCCAAGAGCGCCGTCACGACCGACTACCATGCTAGGGGCTGGGATTATGGCAAGAACTTCACTCTCAACATCTGCGCGCCCGTCATCGATGCTGTTGAAGATGTAGTGGGGTTGCGCCCAGGCGAGTCCAAGAACGTCAGCGCCTACTACACATACAAGACCGAGATCTTTTCCATTGGGTACGACGTCGTTCTCTCCCGGCGATCAGGGACATGAAGCTAATCAAGGCGCATCGCAGACAAACGAACATGGACCTCCAGACTCGCGGGCGCATTCTGGTGCTCCAGTACAAGAACGGTTCTCCCTGTGGCGAAAGCAAGTCGAAGAGGTCGACGGCCCACGACGGTGCCGCCTATAACAGGTACACCGACGATGACGATAGGACGCTCATCTCGGCATCAGACAAGACCCAAAATAAGGTGTCCGCCGAGAAAGACGACACAAAGACCCGTCGTAAGTCTGCGACCATCTCCTTCCACTGCGACACGGAGCAGGTCGGTGGAGCAGCCCACATTTCCTTTGTCGGCTCAGATCCCGATGATTGCGCCTATTTCTTCGAGGCCCGCTCCCAACACGCCTGCCCAAGAGCCGAGCCCCACCAGCCGGGCAGCGTCGGTCCTGGAAGCGTCTTTGCCATCATCTTCGTCATCGCTGTCTTGGTGTACTTTGGCGGAGGTGTGTTCTACCAGCGGACTGTCGCGCACGCCCGGGGCTGGCGGCAGCTTCCTAACTATAGTCTCTGGGCTGGCATCTGGGGCTTTGTCAGTGTAAGTTGAGATCCGAAACCACTAGTACGGGCTCATGAACCTAATGTGTGTACAGGATATGTTTGTCATTGCGACATCGTCGTGTGCTCAGTTCTTGCCCGGCAGGCGTGGCTATCGTCACCTCTCCGGATCGCCGAGCAGAGGACGTAATCGTGAGGATGAGAACCGACTGATAGACCAGCTCGACGAGGAGTGGGACGACTAGTCTGTGTAGAGTGTACTGATTTCATCTTCTTTTGCTGTCGCTGCGCATTAGTCATTGGAATTCTTTTCAGGGGATGAACGTGAGTCGCAGGCAACCACCCTAGATACCCCGTGTGACAACAAAATGCATAGACGATTTATGGCCTTGGCTCTCACAAGTGTGCGATTGCTACGATGTTGTTCTCCCTTAGTTTTTGAGCTATCCTGCCACCAACTATAGCCCGGAACGAAGTCGCTCCGCGAAGTCCTTGACTGTTGACGCAATGTCCGCGTCTTGAGCCAGCCCGAGCTGGAGCGCCTTTGACACGTCGAAAAGCGCCGGCCAGCTGCCCACAATAGCCTCGATTTGCGGGTTCCTCTGCTCAGTCACCTTCGCCCGAGCCTCAAATCCTCCGACCACTTCCAACGCGTTCAGAATATCCGCCACTGTGACCGTGATACCCGGCAGGTTTACAACCCTCGACAGCCCAAAGTCCTCTTTGGGGATGTCCTTTACAGCAACCAGGTTGGCAACCACCGTCTTCGGGGAACACACCCACATCGCCAACTCCGGCCCTACAGGCAGGATGTTCTCCTCGCCCCTGAGAGACTCCCTCACGATCCCCGACGCGAATGATGACGCAGCAGCGGTGGGCGCTCCCGGACGAACGATGATGGTCGGCAACCTCACGATCCTGCCGTCGAGCAGACCACGTCGAGAGTAGTCTCCCACCAGAGTCTCGATGATGAGCTTCTCCGCGCCGTACGACGATTGCGGCACGGGGCAGGTGGTCTCAGTGACGACATGGCCCCCGACCGGTCCGTACACGGCCAACGAGCTGGGGAAGACGACGACGGTCCCGCGGTGAGGCGAGGTCGGCTGCCGGAGGGCGTCGAGGATGTAGCGGTGGCTGTCCAGGTTCACGCGGAGGCCAAGGTCGAGGTCCGCCTCGGCGCCGCCTGACATGACGCCGTGTAGGAGGTAGATTGCATTGAAGCGGGAGTGGTGCGAGAGGAGCCCCGCGACGGTGTCCGGTGATGTCAGGTCCATCTGGAGGGCTGTAATGCGCGATGCGCCGTCTGGGACGATGGAGGCTGGGGGGATGGCCGGGGTGGTGATGTCAGTTATTGTGAGGTGGATTGTGGGTGAGGAGAGGAGGAGGGCGGTTGTGAGTTCCTGGCCTATGAAGCCTGCGGCGCCGGTTATGAGAATGTGATTCGCTTCCATATTTTCTTTTGTAATTTTTGATGAGATTAAGAGCGAGTCTTTTTCTGGAGGTTGATGATTGGTGTTGGAACTTTTGGTGGTGTTATCAGCTGAGGGTCTGAGAGGGTATGACGTATGTGTTACAAGAGATGACGATCTCAATTAATACTCTCAAACCCGCAGCCCAAGGCTGGAGACATTATAACGAAAACCACTTCTGAAGCTGAGGAATGCTGCATCTTACGACCACAGCCCGCATTACGTGACTGTTCACTGTAGGCCATGTTCGGCCATCAGGTCCGATTCTCTGCTTTCTCTCCGATGTGGCTGCCCGCGCCTCACAAACCAGAACATCAAGGTTTAAGAGACGGACTGGGAGGATATCAACCGAGAAGAAAAAAGAGGCTAGGGGCAGCGGTTTGGTTGCCCCGATGAGAGCTTCGCAGGGTTGCCTGTCGGGACCGCATACTCCGCGGGTCCCACGGCCCCGCCCCGGCTTAGTTTGACTGCGGGGAGTGTCGGACATTGAATATGTTGGATCGCCTCCGTGGCCTTCGCTGTGCTCAAAATGAGGGACGAGAATGGAGATACGGAACTATGTGAAAGGTGTTTGCGATGACTTCGAACTAGTACAAGGTGCTGCTGGCGTCCTTGGTTAACACGGGTCTTCGGGTTGATGGCTCACGAGGATTGAGCTCGCTTAGTGTGATAGTTAAAGAATGTAGAGATACGATTAATTGCTTCGAGGTCTATCTAATACATGCCAAACTTCTTTTGAGATACATGTAGAGCTCATAGTGGTAGTATCGGTTGTATGTATCTACGAGTGTCAAACAGTGTTTGAAACGCTCACTCCTTAGAACATGAGCCCTTGAAAGCATTAAACATTAGACTTCATCAGGTCTAGTAAGTACGAGTCTGAAGAGACCAAACTATACGCGAGGTGTTGTGTCTTTGCCTTGAGCTTCGGTCTGTCGCTCTAAGAACTCATGAAACTCCGCCTCAGGCCCAATCCCGTTCTTTGCATCGACGTCAAGCTCGCCAAGGCGATCCGTTGCCAGATCATCTCCGAACAACTCTGCAATTTCTTCCAAAGATTTCCCAGACTATTCTTTAGGATTAGAGATGGTCTGTGTCGAGGGGTGCGCTGGCAACATACAGTCTCAGGGAGAAAGAAGAAATAGAAAACGGCAGCGGCCAGGTTAGTCGCGATGAACAAGGCGTAGTATCTGCACAGGACTGATCAAACCTTTTTTCCCCCCCCGGGGGTCCGTACGGTATCTGTGGGAACTAACCTCCAGCTAACATTGGCGATGGCAAGCGGGGTGATCTGCGAAAGGACGATGGCGGTGACCGACTTAGCAGCAACAGCAAATGCGAGGCCCTTTGTCCGAAGGAAGAACGGGAACAGCTCCGAGGGAACAACCCAGATCATGGCGTTGAAGAAGACGGCGTAGCACATCGAGTAGATGAAGATGGCTGCAATAGCGGCCCGCGCTCCTGCGGCATTCTCATTGTCCTGGTTTCCGTAGACGGCACTCAGGGCCATGCACAAGGCTATCATGGCACTCAGGACCAGAGATCCGCTCCAGAGCGTGCGCGTGCGGGGCCAGCGATCTGCCACGACGACCAGGTAGATGACTTGGCCGATGATGCCCATCATGCCGTACGCTCCGCTGATCAGCAGAGCAGTGCGGCCAGTGAAGCCGACCGTGGCGTAGAAGATGTTTTGGAAGTTCTGGATGACTGAGGAACCGCTGAGCTGGCCCATGGTGACGATGAAAGCGGCCGTCAGAGTACGACGGATGTACTGGCGGGAGAACATCTGCCTGGTGGCCATGGCCCAGCCCATGTTACCTTGCGCCTTTTCCATGAGGATTTGCTCTCTGATCTGGATGAGTTCCCGGGCGACCAAGTCATCGTTGTCCGCCGCGCCATGAAGGCTTGCCAAGACGCTCTTGGCTTCTTCGTACCGGTCTTTGAGAACCAGCCAACGGGGCGAGAAGGGCACGGAGAAGACCATGGCCGAGAGAACGACGGGAACGGGGAGTTGCATCGCCAAGGGGATGCGCCACTGGCCGTCCCCTGAAGCAAAAGCGCCTGCGAACCCAACCCAGTTTGCGAGGCCGAAACCGCAGGCTATCATCATGCCCTGGAGACCGACAAGGAGGCCGCGACGAGCGGGTGGTGCGACTTCGGCGAGGTAGATCGGGACGACGGAGAGGAGTTCGCCGCATCCGATGCCCGCGATGAGACGGCCGGCGATCATCATGCCCACCTCCATAGCGGCGCATTGAAGGACGGAGCCAACGATGGCTTAAATTCAGGTTAGCGTTTGTGGGTTGTTATCTGGATGCGAAGACTAACTCAGTACCGAGCAGCGCAGCAACCCGATCAGTCAAATCAAATCCGAGGGTATTATCTGACTGTTTGACCGGCGAAACGTTGTATATTTGACTGTTTGAATAGATATCTGTTTAATTTGATCTATATACCTAAATAGGAAGTTAGTGAAGTTATTATGAGATTAAGAGAGTACTGGACTTATATATTTATCCCTCTTAACTCCTAATATAGAAGTATTGGTTACCTAGAGTAATAATTAAGCCTTGAATTTAGTTTTAGAGGTACTAGGCCTCCTCTAATGTTAATAGCTTTATTAAGAGCCTCTGTAATAATAATATTAGCTTAGCTAGACTAAAAGTCCTCTTATAATTAGTTATTATTACTAGGATTATAAAAATATTAAGAGTAAACTTATTAAGAGTTAGGAATATTTAATAATATAAAATTTATTACTTAATAGGGTTAATAATAAGTTAGGTAATAAATTAGTGGAAGTATTAATTAAATTTAGAAGATTTATTAATATAGGCCTTCTTTAATTTATTTATAGAATTTACTATACTAGTTAGTTCTAATACTTTGGTAGTAGAAATAATAAGTCTACTATATATAAAGTAAAAGTGGGTTAATTAAAGTAAGTTATTTAGAGAGGGAGGCCTTAAAGGAAGGAATAATATCTAGTTGAGGAGAGTTATATATAATTATATGTGGATTATATAACTACTTATGTAATTATTAGAGTATTTACTCTGAAGCCTTAGATCTATATGGGATCTAGTAATATAGGTGAATATTCTAATACTAGTAGTTTTTCTCTTATACTAGAATTCACCTAATATACTCTTCTAAATATATAAATTAAATAGTTTTATAATAATTATAAATATACTCTAATAGTGTAAAATATACTCTCTCTACTCTCTACTCCTTACTTATTTAAGTAATTTATTCTTCTATTTAAATTATAATTCTATTTATATTAATAAAGTAGTAAAGAGCTCTATTTAGTAAGGCCTTTATAAAGGTATTAGTAGGGTTATCTTTACTATTAACCTAGTAAACTTTAATAAGCTCTTATTACTTATATAATTAATAGAGAGTTATAATATTAATTATTAATTACTTCTCTTTTATAATACTAAGTTTAATAAAGTATTTATATAGTAAGTATAAATTAGTATATATTATAGTAGGTATTATATTAGGGATTTATAACTTAGTAATAATTTTCTAGAGGGTTAATATAATAGTAAAGGCTAAGTCTATACTAATAACTATAATATAAATCTTAGAGGCTAATATACTATAAGTAACTTATTTATACTTAATTAAACTATAGTAGATAATATTACTATTAATTATAAATAATATATTATAAATTCTTTTATTAATTAGAATAATAATATAACTAAATTAGGAGATTAGGTCCTAGTTATTAATAAATAATTTATTTATAAATATAAATAATTTTATAGTAAGTAATAATAGTATAATAAATATAAGGCTATACTTAAAATTATCCTTTAATTATAAAAGTTACTTATTAAGAGTAATAATATCCTTATTAGAGGGGTTCTAATATTATATAGTAATTAATAAGTTAAAATAAGTCTTAGGTTAGTAAATTAAGATAATATAAGTACCTTAGGCTTATTATTTAATATATTACTACTTTTTAATTATGAATTTAATATTAATAAGCTCTAATTTAAAGCCTTAGCCCTTTTAATAAAGAGTTACAAATTCATTTATTAATAATATAATAGTATTACTATTAAATATAATTAGAGTCTTATAGGTTAAAATCTCCTTTAGCTTAACTATAAACTTAACTTTAACTAGTTCCTTATTTTTAATAATTAAAAAGAGCTTTATTAATAGGCTAATAGTATTATTAATTTATATACTAATAATAATAAAATAGGGGCTTAATTTATTTATTAATAATAAGTATAAATTAAAGGAGGAACTCTCTATTTATAGTTTATCCCTATAATAAGTACTATATATTACCCACTAGTAAGTACTAGCCTCTATAATCCCATAGAGAGGCTTTATAATCTTTATAATAGTACTAGGGGGGTATTAATCTTAAATTTAATTAGGAAAGTAAGTATAAATATCTCTAGTTAATAGGGTTTAGGACTATATATAGGCCTATATAATATCTCTAATCCAGATTTAATAATCTAGACTAAGGAATAAAGTAATTAATAATAGTAAATATATACTATAGTATTAAATAGTGGGAAATTAAATTAAAATCCTATACTTTTTAATATTATTAATATTATAAATAATTAAATAGGATTTCTTAAATAAAGTTATTATTTTATTCTTAACTTTATTAATTATTTAGGATTAAAAGAGTTAACTATACTACTTATTAAGGTTAAAAGTCTTAAATTTAAAAACTTCCCACTAGAGTAGGGTATTAATCTCTTTTTCTTATAACTTTTTAAATAATAATCCTTCTATAGTAATCTTCCTAGCCTTTTAGAGAATAAAGGAGAGGGCTAAATTTATTATTTCCTTAGTAATTATAAAAATTATATAATTTACCTCTTACTTAAAAGTATTATTTAAGGGAATAGGGTTCTTATGGGGTTTACTATAGGAATATTAGGTAATAATATTAGGAGTAATTAGAGTTATAATCTCTAGGTTTAGTAAAATAGAATTAGGGCCTTAGTTACTCTTATAATTACTATTAGGGTCTTTATACTAGGGTTTAATTATAGTAGAGGGAAAATCTTAGGGACCTTAAGGTAATTTAATAATAATAGTTTTACTTATAATTATTATAAAGTAATAAGGGCCTTATTAGCTCCCTTTTTTATAGTAAATATATACCTAGGATTAAAGGGGAAGATTAATAACTTTATTTATAGTTAAGTTATTATAAATAGTAAAAGTATTTATAACTTTATATTTAGTAGTCTCCTTATATAAATTATTTATTATAGAGTAAATAACTTTAATTCTAGTAGTAATATTAGGGGAGGGGGTAGGGTTATTACTAATTTATAAATAAGTACTAAAAATAAGTAAAGTTAGTATTAATTTATTAGGTCTAGTAATATTATTAATTACCTTAATAATTATTTAGAGTATAAAGTTAGGCTTAATAGAAAGTAACTCTTATTAAATAATAATATAGGCCTATTATAAAGAACTATAGTATCTCTCTATTTTACTAATTTAGTAGTAAGCTTTAATTAGAACTACTTTAATAATAATAATTATAAATTTAATACTCTTTTTAAAAGTTTTAATAGTAAAGTTAAGACTAGTATTAGTAATAATTTAATTTAGAGGGCTTTAGTATATATAAATTTAGTAGAGATAAAGAGTTTCTTATATTATCTTAGTTAAAATATTAGGGAGAAAATAAGTAGTTATAGGATTCACTATACTAACTAGTTTTAATACTTTGGTAGTAGAGATAATAGGTCTATTATATATAAAGTAAAAGTGGGTTAATTAAGGTAAATTATTTAAAGAGGGAGGCCTTAAAAGAAGGAATAATATTTAGTTGAGGAGGGTTATATATAGTTATATGTGGATTATATGACTACCTATATAATTACTAGAGTATTTACTCTAAAGCTTTAAATTTATATAGAATTTAGTAATATAGGTGAATATTCTAATACTAGTAGTTTTTCTCTTATACTAGAATTCACTTAATATACCCTTTTAAATATATAAATTAAATAGTTTTATAATAATTATAAATATACTCTAATAGTATAAAATATATTCTCTCTACTCTCTACTTCTTACTTATCCAAGTAACCTATTCTTTTATTTAAATTATAATCCTATTTATATTAATAAAGTAGTAAAAGGCTCTATTTAGTAAGGCTTTTATAAAGGTATTAGTAAGGTTATTTTTACTATTAACTTAGTAAATTTTAGTAAGCTCTTATTATTTATATAATTAATAGAGAGTTATAATATTAATTATTAATTACTTCTCTTTTATAGTACTAAGTTTAATAAGGTACTTATATAGTAAGTATAAATTAGTATATATTATAGTGAGTATTATATTAGGGATTTATAATTTAGTAGTAATTTTTTAGAGGGTTAATATAATAGTGAAGGCTAGGTCCATGCTAGTAACTATAATATAGATTTTAGAGGCTAATATATTATAAGTAACTTATTTATATTTAATTAAGTTATAGTAAATAATATTATTATTAATTATAAATAATATATTATGGATTCTTTTATTGGCTAGGATAATAATATAATTAAGTTAGGAGATTAGGTCCTAGTTATTAGTAAATAATTTATCTATAAATATAAATAGTTTTATAGTGGGTAGTAATAGTATAGTAAATATAAGGCTATACTTAAGATTATTCTTTAATTATAAAAGTTATTTATTAAGGGTAATAATATTCTTATTAGAGGGGTCCTAATATTATATAGTAATTAATAAGTTAAAATAAGTCTTAGGTTAGTAAATTAAGATAATATAAGTACCTTAGGCTTATTATTTAATATATTACTACTTTTTAATTATGAATTTAATATTAATAAGCTCTAATTTAAAGCCTTAGCCCTTTTAATAAAGAGTTACAAATTCATTTATTAATAATATAATAGTATTACTATTAAATATAATTAGAGTCTTATAGGTTAAAATCTCCTTTAGCTTAACTATAAACTTAACTTTAACTAGTTCCTTATTTTTAATAATTAAAAAGAGCTTTATTAATAGGCTAATAGTATTATTAATTTATATACTAATAATAATAAAATAGGGGCTTAATTTATTTATTAATAATAAGTATAAATTAAAGGAGGAACTCTCTATTTATAGTTTATCCCTATAATAAGTACTATATATTACCCACTAGTAAGTACTAGCCTCTATAATTCTATAGAGAGACTTTATAATCTTTATAATAGTACTAGGGGAGTATTAATCTTAAATTTAATTAGGAAGGTAGGTATAAATATCTCTAGTTAGTAAGGTTTAGGACTATATATAGGCCTATATAATATCTTTAATCTAGATTTAATAATCTAAACTAAGGAATAAAGTAATTAATAATAATAAATATATACTATAGTATTAAATAATAGGAAATTAAGTTAAAATCCTATACTTTTTAGTATTATTAATATTATAAATAACTAAATAGGACTTCTTAAATAGAGTTATTATTTTATTCTTAACTTTATTAATTATTTAAAATTAAAAGAATTAGTTATACTACTTATTAAGGTTAAAAGTCTTAAATTTAAAGACTTCCCACTAGAGTAGGGTATTAATCTCTTTCTCTTAGAACTTCTTAAATAGTAGTCCTTCTATAGTAATCTTCCTAGCCTTTTAGAGGGTAAGGGAGAGAGCTAAATCTACTATTTCCTTAGTAATTATAAAAATTATATAATCTACCTCTTATTTAAAAGTATTATTTAAGGGAATAAGGTTTTTATAGAGTTTATTATAGGGATATTAAGTAATAATATTAGGAATAATTAGAGTTATAATCTCTAGGTTTAGTAGAATAGAATTAAGGTCTTAGTTACTTTTATAATTATTATTAGAGTCTCTATACTAGAGTTTATTAATAATAGAGGGAAAATCTTAGGGACCTTAAAGTAACTTAATAATAATAGTTTTACTTATAATTATTATAAAGTAATAAGAGCCTTATTAGCTCCCTTTTTTATAATAAATATATACTTAGAATTAAAGGGGGAAATTAATAATTTTATTAGTAATTAAATTATTATAAGTAGTAAGGGTATTTATAACTTTATATTTAGTAGTCTCTTTATATAAATTATTTATTATAAAGTAAATAATCTTAGCTTTAATAATAATATTAAGGGAGGGAATAGAGTTATTATTAATCTATAGGTAAATACTAAAAATAAATAGAATTAATATTAATTTATTAAGTCTAGTAATATTATTAATTACTTTAATAATTATTTAGAGTATAAGGTTAGGCTTAGTAGAAGGTAACTCTTATTAAATAATAATATAAGTCTATTATAGAGGGCTATAGTACTTCTCTATTTTATTAATTTAATAATAAGCTTTAATAGGGACTACTTTAATAATAATAACTATGAATTTAGTACTCTTTTTAAAGGTTTTAGTAGTAAAGTTAAAGCTAGTATTAATAATAATTTAATTTAAAGAGCCTTAGTATATATAAATTTAGTAGAGATAGAGAATCTCCTATATTATTTTAACTAAAATATTAAGGAGAAAATAGGTAATATTAAAGTTAATTATTAAATTAATAATATATAGAGTTACTTTATTATTAAAATATATTATATTATAAATAATCTTATAATTAAAGAAGTAATTATTCTTTAGTATAAATTTAAATTATTAAGGGCTTCCTATATTTAATTAGTAATATTAGTAAATCTTTATTAATTATTTAATTATTATAGTTTAAATGGGATAGTTTACTTATTAAAAGAGAGTAACTAACTTAGTAATAGAGGAATAATTAAAATAGTAGTATAATTAATAAAGCTTAATATTTATTAAATAGTTATTTTAAGTAAAAGTTTACTTATTATTAAGTAAAAGCTAGGTATAGCCCTATTTATATATAATTAGGGTAATAATTCTTCCTTAAAGTAAGTAGTTTTAGAGGTTATTAAAATAAATCCCTAATTTATTTATATTTCTTAAATAAAGTAAAAATAGAGTATTAGAGGGAATTATATAAAAAACTATATTACTAAAAATAGTAAAAACTATAATAATACTAAAGGAGTTTTTAAAAGGTTTATCTCTAAATTAAACTCTTACCTAATTAGTATTTAATTTATTAATTATAATAGAGGGATATAATTACTAGAGAATAATAATTTAATATTATTTTATTATAGAGACTTTAATAACTCCTAAATTTAATATAATTCCCTAAAAGACTTCTTTAAAGTATTATTTATTAAAAGTAAATAATTAGGTAGAATAGGAGTTTCTAAGTAAAATAAACTAGGTAAGTTAAAATAGGGGGTCTTTAGTTTTTATAATTAAATTAATTTTTATAATTATATAAAAGGTTATTTAATTTAGTAGTATTATTATTAACTTATTACTATTAATTATAAATATAAAGTCTATAAAATAGATAATAAAATTACCTAAAGGAGGGAATATAAATTTAAATTAATCCTAGTAATAGTATTATAAATATTATTAGACCTTATTATTAGAGTTAGATTTATTATTATTATTATTTATATTATTAATATTATTATTACCCTTATAATAAGTAAGGAAAGTATTAAATTTATCTTCTATAGTATTCTAAGAGTACTTAAATTTAAACCTATTAAATCCTAATATTTTCTTAACTTTAGAGTACTTCTATATTTAATACTCTAATTTACTATAAGTCTAGTACTTTCTTATATTATCATAGGAATTACTTCTATTCCTATATATTAAGTAGTATTAATTTAATTAATCTCTATAGGAATAAAGCTAAAATCTATAATTATTATTTCCCCTAAAGTTCTAGTTATTATTACTCTAAAAATATTTATCTATATATATTTAGTTATACTTTTCCTAATTATTATAATTAATAATAAATTAGAATAACTTATTATTTATTTATAAAACTATTTTAATAGTAGATTAAAGGGAATTAAAGAGGCCCTAAATTATAAAGGGGGGGTTATAAAGAGTAAGCTTATACTCCTATATTCTTTAGTAAGTTTTAATAACCTTATTTCTTAATAGTAACTTATTATTAAACTTAGGGCTAAGTATGGGTTTTAAGGTAATAAGAGTTTTAAATAGTATTTTAAGAACCTTGGATTTAAGCTTTTTAGGGTATTAATAGAGAAAGTTAATAAATATAATATTTTATTATATTATTTTATTAGTTAATTAAAACTCCTTTATCTTAAAATAACCCTTTATATTATTAATTATTTAATTAAAAATTAATAAAACTACTACTTCTATAATATTATAATAATATAAATCTTAGGTATTATTTTTTAATATAAGGGAAAAAGCCTTAGTATATTAATTAGGGGTAATATTAGCTTTAGTATAATAATTCTTAAAGATAGTAAATTTTATATTTATAATATTTAATTTATTATTATTATACTTTATACTCTTATTAGTATAAAACTTAGTAAGAATACTAAGTTAATAGGAAATAGGGGGGTCTAAAATAAGTTATAAATAATAGGGTATAGAATATTATTTAATTAAAGGAGTAATTCAGAGTTTAAATATTATAAATAGGTTCTAAATAATATTTTAATTTATAGGGATATTTTAAGGGATAATAATAATTAAAAAGAGAGTTTAAGGAATATAAATAGGAGATACTAGGGCTAATAAGAGTCTTATTATTTTTATAGGGAGGGATTAGAGTAGAAAAGTAGGATAAATAATAATACTAGGAATAACTATCTCTTCCTAATTAATAAGTTCTATTAGTTCTTAGTAGAATTTAATATTTTTATTCTTATAGGTAATTAATTTAGGGTAAGTACTTTTAATAATTTTAAAGTTCTTTTAAATTTATAAGTAATAATTAAATTTAATAATAATTTTAATAAGGTTCTCCTTAATAAAACCTCTATTATAATTAATAAAGATACCTTTATATAAGAGGAACTTTTAAAGAGTCTTAATTATGAGATTATTTATATATTTAAAAGTATTTATATAGTTCTTTAAAATATTCTTAAAATTAAACTATAATTATTTATTTTATAAATTTTATTTAATAAATATACTAATATAATAAGTAATAAAACTTATAATCTTAGTAGGGTCTATTTCCTTATTACTAAAAGTATATAAATAATTATATATTAAATAATTAATAAAGCCTTTAAACTTATTAGGAATAAGAATTAAGAACTTTTAATATACTAAGCTAATAGGAGTATTAGGGGTAGTTAATATAATACTTAGAAGAATAATAAAAGGAGATAAATTATAAGTAAACTAATATTAATATTATAAATATAAGTACTTTCCTTAAACTATAATTATTAGGGGTTAATTTATTTAGTAAATAAATTATAAATACTAAATTTAAATATATTTACTTATTCTAGTTATTATTTCTCTTCTTAAAAAGGGGAACTTAGTTTTCCTAAAGAGGGAACTTAGTTTTTAACTCTAAAGAGGGGCTTCCTAAATAAGGAATTTTATAAGGAGGGGGTATTAGAGAAAAGTAGGAGGTTTTTATAATACTTATTTTTCCCTAGAAGGGCTTCCTAAAGAGAGAAAACTTAGTACTTCTAGTTTAAAAAGGGGTTTCCTAAAAAGGGGATTTAATTTAATTAACTAGTTCCTAAAAGGGGTTAAAGAGTTCTTCCTAAAAAGGGAATTATTATAATTATTAATTAAATTAAGGGGAAATAATAATAAATAGTAAATAGGGAAGTAAATTAATAAATAATTATTTAGTTTAAGAATTAATACTTATTATATACTTTAGTTAAATATTAATAAAAAGGAATAATAATAAATAAATTAGTAGAGTAATTTAAGTAGTCTAAAGAACTTAATATATATTATTTTAGCTTAGAAAAATTAGGTACTATTAATATAGTTAATTAATAATCCTATTAGATTTTTATTTATTAATAGAAGGCTATTTCTCTAAAGGTATTAATCTTTATTATAATAATAAATTAATTAATAAATTTATTAAATAGTAATAAGGTTATAAAAGGGAGAGATTTAAGTTAGAAATAATAAGAGAGAGAGATTTAGGGTTAGAGATTATAAGAGAGAGAGATTTAGTATAGAGATTATTATAAGAAGGAGGGGGTTTTTAAAAGTATAAGAGAGAGGGAAATTTAGTATTAAATAATATAAAGTAATAATAAATTAAGTAATTTAGTATAATTAACTAAATTAATAAAAAAGAGGCTAAATAAGTTAAATTAATAAAAAATAAGTTAAATAAATTAAATATAATTATTACCCCTCTTAAGTATTTTAGAGAATTAAGAGAGAGTATATTACTATAGAATTACTACTTTATTATTATTATTTATAGTATATTTAATATACTATATAAATAATATAAAAAGGTAAATTATTATTAATAATAAGTAGTTTTAATATATATTTAATATATTCTCTTATAAAATCTCTCTATAAAAGAGAAGAGAGTTACTTATTTTTAAGGTTAAATAAGTTAAATTTTAGTAGGTATAGTAGAATAAGTTACTCTATAGTAAAGTAAATTAGTTAATTTATATTATTTTATATAATTTACTCTATAATAGTTTAGAGAGGAAGGAATTAAATTAATAATTTATTACTATTTAAATAAGTTAATTATTATTTAGAGGTATTCTTTACTACTAGTTATTTTAGAAAGAATAAATTATAAATATAGGGTAAGGGAAATAAAGGAATAAAGGGAAAAGTATAGAATTTAGTAGAATTAGTAAGGAAGAGTAAGGATTATTAAGGATTATTAAGGGAGGAGAATAGTCCTATTAAATCCAAAATAGAAGAATAATTTTTAAAATTATTATAGAATAATTAGAGAGGAAGTATAAATTATATATTTATAATTATTTAAAGGATTAAGAGTATATAATATAATAAGAACTTTATTAGTACTAAAGAGAATTAGAAATTTTATTTAAGTAGAATTAATAAAGTTATTATAGAATAAATTAAGGTATTAATTATAAATTAGGGGATTTAAAATTTTACTTAATTAAAATATAATTTAATACTTTAAAGAGTAGAATATAAAAGGGGAGACTAAATTATTACCTTTTAAATTTATTATTTCTATTAATATAATACTTAATTATAAAAAGAAACTTAGAATTACTCTAGAATAAATATTATTTCTTTAATTTAGGAAATAATAAACCTTATTAATTTATAATTTATTATATTATAATATAATAATAAAATTAATTATTAATTAATATAAAATTTATTATACTAGTTAATTCTAATACTTTAGTAGTAGAGATAATAGGTCTATTATATATAAAGTAAAAGTGGGTTAATTAAGGTAAGTTATTTAGAGAGGGAGGCCTTAAAGGAAGGAATAATATCTAGTTAAGGAGAGTTATATATAGTTATATGTGGATCATGTGACTGCCTATGTGACCACTGGAGTATCCACTCTGAAGCCTTGGATTCATATAGGATCCAGTAATATAGGTAAATATCCTAATAACTCTAATTAGTATTATATAAAATAAATAAATCTTTAACCTAAATATTAAATTTATAATTTATATAAGTATTATTTAAAATATTTTATAATTATTATATATTCTTTATAATATTTTTTTATAACTTAAAAAGATTTTATAACTTTGATTATATATCAAATTACTTTAAATATATAATTTTAATAAAATTATTATAAGGTATTTTATTATTACTCTAATTATAATTTAATTAATATTTATATTATTTTTTAAAAGTCTTTTAATAATAAATTAAGTAAATTCTTATACTAATTATAAGTTTATAACTCTTTTATATAAGTAAAAGACTTATATATAACTATCACCCCACACAGCCTCCCGAGTAATCGAAATTTTTATTCAGTATTACCCCCTACCTAGCTAAAAATAGTCTGATCCCATGCTTTAGTGAAATTACAAGTGGGTAGATGGCACTTGCGGGTGGGTAGCTGTCTGCATACCACTTTGTAACCGCCCGAATAATCGGACTCGAGTGAGTTACTGTCGCGAGTCATATAGCAAGTACCCAGGATGCCAGACCATCGGGCTGCCCTAGATTGAGCAGGATATGATGATCTGACGCTCCAAAAGACGATACTTTCGAATGCATAGTCTCCCGCGCGGTGGGGCGTCCCGGCTGGTTCCATCTCATAATGGTACTTCAAAGGTCTCATGGTCGAACCTGGGGTGGCGCGTCTATATGTGATTCCTCGATTGAAAACGACCTCGTAGCAAATGTGACCCAAAAGCCTGCGAAGAGCATCGACTTACACGCCATATCGACAAGATGACTTCCGGAGACGATGATTGGTCGCACATCACAGACATCAACGAGCGGCGTAAAGCCCAGAACCGCATCGCGCAAAGAAACTACCGTAAGTCGAAGTTGGGAACGCGGAGCGTACAAGGCCCTCAACCCTTGAGTTGAGAGGTCGTGAGTGTAGACGAAAGATGCGAGGCGGATGAACTGACGAGTTCGTGAACGATCAAGGCTCTCGGCAACGTATGCGGATCGAACTTGCGGAGGCGATTCTCTTTGATCTCCCGCAGCTCAAGTCGACGGCGGCACAGCAGAGGTGGACGGAGACCAGTAGCAACAGCGGAAGGAACACCAGATCTCGATCGCCAGAGTTCTTCGACACGTCGTACCAGCCAGATTCCACGATAAACTTCCTAGACGTTCCCGGGCTGGAAGAGTTCGGTTCACCCAATGCGTCACTGGGTCTGGACTGCATCGACGTGGCGCTGAACCCGACCAGCAGCACGACGACGGGCGCATCGCAAACGGCCGGCCACCCGACGACGACACCACAACCAGAACACCAGAACCAGACGCAACCCGAACCGCCAACAGTCGAGGTCAGGCCCGTTGTCGATCCGAGCACGGCCGGTCAATCCTTGGTATTGTCCAATACGAATCCCCTGCCGCAGAGGCATGACAGTCCCAGCGATGCGTTCGGATGTCTCGAAGACTTGGATGTGAGTTTTTTTTGCCCAAGGCGCCCGTCTCGTAACCTCACCCTTCGCTGACGTGAGCCCGTCAGACTACTACCGCCGAACCCGACGTTCCGTCCACCGCACAGTCGACGACCGACAGCGTCAGCACGCTCTCGAGTTCGAAGAGCCTGACGCCCCCCTCGTCCGCCGCAAGCTCCCGGAGCTCGAAGTTCGCCCCGGATGACGCGACGGAGTGCACGCCTCTGCTGAGTGCGGTGATGCGGGGCAACCTCGAGATTGCGCGTCTTCTCATCAAGAGCGGAGGCAAGGTGGACGGCAAGAACCGGTCCGGAAAGACTGCTCTTCACCTGGCCGTCGAGCGGGGAGACACCGTCGCCACCCGGACGCTGCTGGATCTTGGTGCCGATATCACCATGCCGGATGACTCGGGGACCAGCGTTTTCCACAGAGCGATCATCCGGGACGACATCGAACAGCTGCGAGCCCTGCTGAAGTGGTGCGAGGAGAAGAGCCGGACACCGCCTTTCCGACAGCTCCTCGAGCGCTGCCTGAATTTGAGAGATACCCAAAAGAAGACTCTAGTACATTTGGCGGTGGTGATGGAGCGGATGGAGATGTTGAAGCTGCTGCTGGAATTCGGCGCAGATGTCAACGAATAGGCGAAATCAATATTACACGTCGGTTGTTTAGCCCGTGGTGCGATGGACCCTTGTTGTGTGAGGCTTTCCTGTAGGCTGTCATTGCCAAATCTTGAAGCCAATGTGCAATTGAGTGGCCACAACTATTGTCTTATGCGAGCTTGGTTGATGATGATGATGGAAGAACTAAGCTAGGGCCTAGTGGGTCGTGAGGCTGGAAGACCCCGGTGCCGCTGGCTGGCGAGGTGGCAGTGCCGGCCCTTGCTAACTGGGTAAGCCTGTAACTATTTTCCAGGCTACTATTCTACTACTACGCAGGTTATAGTGTTGGCATTATAGAAACATTATAGCAAGCCATTATAGACGTGTGTTTTCGTGATCTGCTGATGGCAAAGACAAGGAAAAAATCTATTAAATACTCGTGATGGTAGATGTGTCGAAATATCTAATGCGTCCACACAGAATCGTCTAAAATCAACATGAATCCCAAAGCAACATCGTCTTGAAACCCTCCACAAGCTTGTTAATCATTTCTTCGCGAGCGGCCCTCTTGTCCCAGAACACGGCGACGTCGACCGTCTTTTCCTGAATCGTGCATTCGACAGCCAAACCGCCGGGGGGAGCCGCCGCAACCTCTCCTCCCACGAAGCGCATCCCGATGCCCTCGCCGGTGAGGGACAGCGTGCCGCGGGGGTGGACCGCGAGGTCGAGCGGGAACCGGCAGGCGTCGCTCGCGTCTTGGCTGGCCGCCCTGACCGTCTGCAGCCCCGACAGCTCGAACGGCATGAGCCTGGTGAACTCGCTCTGGACCTTTTCCGAGACGGCGTCGGTGCCGTCCCCGGTCTCCAACCGGACCCGCAGCGGCACCTTGGAAATGGCCGGTCCCACGCACTCCTGGATCCCCGGGATCGCGGCCGCGCGGCCGGTGACGAGCCAGCCGATCGTGACGTCTTGCGACCTCGTCAGACGGCCGATCGTCCGAATCCAGGACGACGCGATCGTGGCCGTCAGGGTCGTCCCGTGAGCCTTTTGCGGTAGCGGGACCTGGTAGTCGGATCGCGCGTCCTTGACGGGTTCGCGCACGAACAGGTAGCCGAAGAGGGGAGGATTGCCCGCACCGGCCAGATACGATGCCCAGAACGAGCGGTCCTCTGCGCCATCCCTGCTTCTGATGCTGTCGACGAGCTTCTTGAACGGGAGTCCGGGCGTCGGACGCCATGTTTCTTCCTGGTACGCCCTGTCGACGGCGCCGAGAAGCAGTCTCAGGGACCAGGCGTCGTAAAGGGAGTGATGGAGGGTCCACACGAGATGTCGTTGCGGGCTGCTGCTGTCGTGACCGTGACGAATGATCGAAATCCTCGCCAGCGCGGTGCCGAGACCGGTGGGGATCTTCTTGTCGTCCTCGAGGACCCTCTCCAGGCTCGCCGATGAAAAATCTCTCCAAGAAATCCGGTCGGAGAGGACGACTTGGAGCATTTGACCCGAATCCCGGACGAGTCGCGCGCGCAGGACGGGAAACTCGCCGACGCAGCGGTCGACGGCGGCGCGTAGTCGCGACGTGTCGATCCTGTCGTCGAGGGCGAAGATGAACTGCACCACGTGCGCCCCGGGAACGCGGACGGTGTCGTCCATGAAGGCTTCCTGCGTGGGAGCGCAAGCGAAGACGTCCTCGACCCGGGACAGCTCGAAGCCGTGACGGGCCGCGATCTCGGCTCTCAGGGCGTCGTCGACGGGCGAGCTGGTCGGCTCCGAATGGCCGTGGCTCGTTCGCGGTCGCCGGTCGGACTCCAGCTTCTGCAACCTCGAGGACATACCGGAGAGCGTCGGGTTGGCGAAGATCTGCGCGACGGCGATGGCGTAGCCTTCAGCTCGCAGGAGTGCCACGAGTCTCATGGCCATGATGGAGTCGCCGCCGAGGCCGAAAAAGTTGTCCGAGGTGCTGATGGATGTCTCGTCTGCGGTGTTCAAGCACCTGGACCACAACCGAGCCAGGACGCCTTCTTCGTCCGTCTGGGGAGGCCGCCGGGCATCGTCCTCGTTGGCGTACGTGGCGATTTGCTTGAAGGTCATTGAGCTGACCGTGGCTTGCAGCAGGCCTCGATCAAGCTTTCCCGAGGGTTGCACGGGCAGTTGTGGAAGGGGGAGGTAGGCGTCGGGGATCATGTGACCGGGGAGGATCTCGGCCAGCTGGGCTCTGAGGTTCCTGGACAACTCCTTCATGAAGGCAACAAGCTGTGCGTCGGGTGATTTGCCGCTGGCAGACGCCGGGAACTTCTCGCCCACGCCGAAAACGGCCGCCAGTATCTGCTGATCCTGGCCACCGGGCTTGAAGACGTCGACGGCCGTCGTGAGCCAGCCAGGGACGTGCTGTCGGATGGCCTCCTCGATCTCCGAGAGTTCCACTCGTTGTCCACGAATCTTGACCTGGGAGTCTTTGCGCGCGTAAAAGCTCAGGGTGCCGTCGGTGTTGTAGTAGACGAAATCGCCAGTCTTGTAGACGCGCGTGTCCGGAGAACCTCCAGGCAGCCAAGCCGGGTTCTGGATGAAAGCAGCTTTGGTTGCCTCGTCGTTGCCGAGATAACCGCGTGCGAGGCAGGGACCCTCGACGAACAGCTCGCCCACGGCTCCGACCGGAGCCAGTTCCGAGGGCTTCAGGGGGTTCACGACCCAAGCCCGGCACACGACTGGCCATCCGACCGTGTTCGGAGGCGTCGTGGGGGTCAGTTCTCCCATGAGCGTGATGATGCAGGTCTCGGTGGGCCCGTACGCGGCGATGAGCCTGACCTTGGGCGCCCAGCGATCGACATCGCTCTGCAGCACTGCTTCGCCGCCCATGGCGACCTTCTTTATGCTCGGGACGGAGTCCGGGTCGATGATTCGGGAAAGCGAAGTCGTTAGAAAGGTGGTGTTGACCCGGAATTCTTGTACAAAACCGGCCAGGTCGTTCATCTTCTGGTGCTCAGATGGGACACAGACGCATCCGCCGTAAATCAAAGTAGCCCACGTGTCGAGGAGCATTGCGTCGAAAGTGAAGGCGCAGAAACGGAGGACTCTGGAACTGGCCGTGAGGTCCATGTATTTCCCCAAGACGGTGAGTGACGAGGACAGAGTTTTATGCTCGATAAGGACGCCCTTGGGAACTCCGGTTGTTCCAGATGTAAAGAGAACGTAGGCTGCATCGCCCGTCTTGGCCGTGGCTCGGAATCTTGAAGGGGAAGCGTGACGAGTGACTGAGACAGTGTGTTCGTTGACCAATACTGCCTGACAGTTCAAATGTACACAACGATCTCGGTACTGAGACGATGTCAGAATGAGCGCAGCGCCAGTGACCTGGATGACGTGCTGTAGCCTCTTATTGGGGCTCTTGGGGTCCAGCGGCACGAAACATCCACCGGCTTTCCAGATAGCGAGCATTGACACGATTGCCCACTTGGAGTTGTCGAACATGAACGGCACCGCTGTCTCGGGCCCGACGCCTAGCTCTTGAAGTTGATGTGCTAGATGTGACGATGCAGAGTCAAGTTCCGAGTAGGTCATTGAGCCGTCCCACGAGTCGATGGCAGTGTTCCCGGGGTTTTCAAGAACTTGTCGGTCGACCAGCTGGTGGGTGCAACTGTCGGTGACACTGAGATGCTTTCGTCTCGTCATGCCGGCGATGTCCGAAACGTGGCTGTCCGATAGGCTGGGCAAGTGGCGTACTCTGTCCCTAGGAGCGGCGGCAACCAGGTTGCGCAGGAGAGTCGAGAAGGTTGAGAGCACGAAGGCGGCGTGGGAGTCTCCCATGATGACGGGGTCGTAACTCAGCGTCACGGCCACGGTATCGTTATCCTCGGATGTTTGACAGGCGAGGACCAAGGCCTGTGGGAAGAAATCGGGCGAGGCGACCGACCTCTGCGCGAGCCGTGGTGTCTCGCCGGTTCCCCGGTTGACGGGAGGTTGGACGACGAGGATGCTGCCAAAGTCGCAACTCCGATGGCATTCTTGGTTGATTCGAGAGATGCCCGACAGACCCATTTGGCAGAACCGAGACTCGGTGACCGCATCCCGTTGCACGTGTTGAAGAAAGTCACCAACTGATGAATCGTAGTCGATCCTCGTGCGTGTAGGCACGGTTGCGATGGTGGGTCCCGCGATCAACTCGATGTTTGGGATGTCGGCGTTTTCTCTTCCGGTGACGATGGCCCCAAAGACTGTGTCTGGGTTGGCGGTGTAGTGAGAAATGGTAAGAGACCACGCTGCTCTGATCATCGTGGCTATCGTGGCAAATGAGCCGGAGCTTTGGGTCTGTGGCAGAGGTATGACCTGCTCGAGGAGGTCTGTAGCCAGAGGCTGGTGTTTAGGGACATGCTGTGCTCGAGGAAACGGAGACGCGTCCAGTCCGGCCATCCTCTGAGCCCAGTAGGAGGTTGCCTCCCCGGTGTCTTGATCAACCAGATGTCGTATGAACAATTTGAAAGGGACGGTCTGCAGAGTGTCCGAGGAGCCGGCCGGGCCGTCGAGGACCTGATGTTCGAGGAATTGACGAATAAGACCAACGGACCAGCCATCGTAAACCGCATGGTGTGAAATGGACACCACGCGCAGTGTTCCAGCTTCGGAGGTCGGGACCACCGCCAGATGGACCAACGGTTTGCCGTATCCATGCAGATCCTGAACGAAACGAAGAAAGCTCTCGACGTCCGCCGCTTCATGCCAGACCGGTTGTTGCCGAAGGACGACCTGCAACGAGCCGTGTTCGTGACTGAGAATGATTCTCGTCCGAAGCAGCTCAAACTTTTCAAACGCTGCGTTCCACGCCTTCTTGACTCTCGGAAGTTCTTCGGCGGAAACATCCATCGTGTCCGCCGAGATGTACGCACCGGTGTTCCTCGCCGTAACTGCCATGAGGCCTTCTTGGAGCGGTGTGCAGGGATATATGTCCTCGACCTGGTCTTTGTCGATGCCGTAGAGAGGGAGGACCCGCTCCGTCACAGACTCGAGCTGCTCTGCAGACAGCATCTCGAACGCCCGGGGCATGTCGACTTCTTGCCTGCTGTCCGCGGCGATGCGAGTCGCCATTTCGGCCAACACCGGGTGAGAGAAAATGTCCTCAAACATGAGGCGGTACTCGGACGACCTGGCGAGACCAGAAAGCCGAATGGCGGTGATGGAATTACCACCCAGGGCAAAGAAGTGATCCTTGGCTGAGATTTCCTCGGCTCCGATGTTGAGAACCTTCGCCCACCACTCCTGGAGGAGCTTTTCGTTGCCGAACAGCTCGACCTGGTCGCCGTCTTTTGCCGCCACTGGGAACAGCCGGCCCCTGGCTGAGAGTTCTGACAGGCAGGTTTTGACAAAGGCGCGATCGCGTTTACTTGAAGCATTGGTGGGCAGCTGCTCGAGAGCCACGTATGCCGAGGGGACCATGTATTCGGGCAGCACGTTGCGGAGGTGCTTCTGCAGAGTAGAGGCCGTATCGAGGAGAGCGTCGTTGGAGGGATCTAGCATGGAGGTGCAACCAATACCGTCGATGTCGATGTGGTGAGGAATGTCCATGACGAGCAGAGCGGCCAGGAATGGCTGAGTGCGGTCGTTCGAGGCATCGGAAAGTTCGACGCCGACGTCCTTGAAAGAATCGTTCGCCGACATGAACTTCCTGATATTCTCCTCTATCTCGCCCACTTCGATTCGTTGACCTCGAAGCTTGACCTGGCCGTCACGTCTGCCAACGAAAGTGAGAGTGCCGTCCGCATTGTATCGTACAAGATCTCCGGTGTGGTAGATACGTCGACCGGACCCTTTGGGGAAGCACAACGGGTCTACTTCGAAGGAAGCGTTTGTTCTCTGTGGGTCTCCGAGGTAGCCTCTTGAAAGTGTCGGTCCCTCAACGCACAACTCTCCGACTGCTCCGATAGGCGCAAGAGTCTGGGTGAACGGGTTGATCACCCAAGTAGCTGTGCCCAATGGAACCCCGATGTTGGCACTGCTGTCTTCCACTGTGACTTTGCGGGCGGTGGCCATGACGCATGCTTCGGTCGGTCCGTAGGCATTGAAAAACGACACGCCGGGCTGGCTCAGCCATGCTTCGAGGTCAGACTGGACCAGCGGCTCGCCTCCGACCACGACGAGCTTGAGGGTGGGAAGCTTCGCGGGGACAAGAAGTCTCGCGACGGACGGCGTAGCGAAGAGGGCGTTGACTCGTTCCCTTGTGATGTAGCCGCTGACATCGTTCATCTTCTCGGACTCGGAGGGAGAGCAGACACAACCACCTGACGCGAGCGTGACGAAGATCTCGAGGATCATGGCATCGAAGGTATAGCTGCTGAACTGCAGAATGCGAGTGTCAGGGCCGAAACCAAAGCACGAAGACTGGGCCTTGATAGCAGATGCACACGCCAGATGATCTATGACGACACCTTTCGGTTTGCCGGTGCTGCCCGAGGTGAAGATCAGGTACGCCGCATGCGCAGGAGTAACGGCGATGTGTGAAGGTGCTTGAAGCGCTCGGTCCGTCCGGAAATCGTGGACGGGCAAGACTTTGCAACTCAACGTCTTGGACAATGCGGGAACTCTTGCTGGGGACGCAAGTACAAGCCTGGTGTTTGCCTCCTCCAACAGGGTTTGAAGACGCGCCGGCGGATGGGAGGGATTCAGGGGTAAGAATGCGCCGCCGGCCTTCAAAACGCCAATCATGGCAGCTATTGCTCGCGCGGACTTGTCTAAACAAAGTCCGACGAAATCGCCGGGCTTGACTAGTTCGGTCTCGATAATCTGAGCAGCTACCTGATTTGCCCACCGGTTGAGTTCCGAGTACGAAAGGGACGCATCGTGGGAGACGACGGCTGGGAACTCTGGTTGCTCCGTCACCCTTGTCTCGATGAGATCGTGGACACGAGCCTTCACAGGGTTGGTGCTACCGTGGTTCCAGCTCTGAACGCGGGCCACGTCTTCTTGTCGGATGCCCATGACGCTGGCGACGTCGGCGGTGGCATTAGCATGGCAGATGCTCTGCAAGACGTGATCGAAATGGTTCATGACGTTGCTAACCATACCCAAGTCGATGCAGTCCGGATCGAATCTTACGTCGATGGTAAGCTCTTCTCCCACAGGCAGGAACTCAACTACGAGAGGATAAGTGTAAGATTCCGCTGTGTCGATGGGGACAGGAGTGATGCCGATCTCCTCAAAAGGTAGCCTGAGGGCGGCATCTGGGTGAACAACCATCAAGGATGTGAAGTCGTAGGCCTCCTGTGCTGCTGGGCTGACAGCTTGGATCTCTGATAGTCCGAGATGCTGATGTGGGATGCTCTCGATGGTAACTCTTTGGACGTAATCGAGAAATTCGGTCACAGACTGGTCTCCTCGGACGGAGAATTGTCTCGGGACGGTGCCAATTGTAGGTCCAACAAGCTGCTCAATCCCAGACAGTGGGAAGTCTCGGCCTGACAAGGTACAGCCGTACGTAGCTGTAGAGTCCGCAGAGTATTGGGCGTTGATGATGGCCCATGCAGCGTTGATCAGGGTCGCTATTGTGGCATGCCGATGTAATGTCGAGGCGGCTGGAATCGAGAATTTGAAGCTAGTGCCGCATCGAGCAACAGGTTTGTGCGAAACAGGGACGGAAGGGAACGAAACTCCTTGTCTTTCGATCATGGACTGTCTCCAATAGTCCAAGGACGGCTGACGCGGAGTCGCTTTCAGTTTCTGGACGAGGGCCTGAAACTGAGGAGGAGAGGACATTGGTTCGCCACGATAGTGCTGAAGGACAGTATCCCAGATCAGCTTCATTGACCAACCATCGTAGACGGCGTGATGAGCGTTGAGCACGAAGTATCTTTCGTCCCCTTGCTGGACGAGTCCTAGACGAACCAGCGGCGTACCGTACCCGAAAGGCTGCTGCTTTGACAGATATTCATCCAGTGAGCCAGTAAACATGGTGACTGGAACTTTGCCCTTGACGATGACTAGCACAGCGCCTTGCGGTCGAAGAACGATCCGGCCTCGAAGAATCGCATGGGTTTCCGTTGTTTTCTCCCAGGCCTGCTGAAAGCGCACTGCGTCGATATCGGTCGGGAGCCTGTACGGCGCGTTGAGTACATACGCCTGAGCCGTGGGCTGACGAGAGGATAGTGCCATGAGTGCTTCCTGCATAGGAACGCAAGGAAGAATGTCCTCTATGCAATCTGGTTGCACGCTGCACTCACGGGCAGCCTCTGAGATCAGGTCAGAGATTGAGTCGTGATCTTCAATGAGCGAGAATGGTGCGATCGGCTCTGCTTCGTTCGTCGTAGTGACGCTCGCCATGACTTTTGCCATGTCGGCAAGAACAGGATTCGAAAAGATATCCGAAATCGAGATCCCAACTCCGTTACGCTGTGCCTCGGAGCGCAGAGCCATGGCGGCAATAGAATCACCTCCGAGACGGAAAAAGTTGTCATAGACCCCGATGGAGTTGATGCGGAGTACCTTCTTCCAGACTTCCGCGAGTTGGCGCTCCTCGTCAGTTCTCCCAGTCTTCTTGGCCCCCGATGTGAACGAAACAAGTTCATCACGAGTCAAACGACTTGTGACACGTTGAAGAGCGCGCCTGTCGAGCTTTCCAGCCGTCGTGATGGGAAGTACTTTCAGCGGAATGAAGACGTGCGGGCTCATGTAGCTTGGGAGTGACGAGGCCGTCTCGTAGATCTGCTTGACAATACCGTGAAATCTCTCGAGAGACCGGGTCTCAGTTGCAATGATGTCGTCCGGGTTTTCGGGAGAAGTGTCCTCGGTGCCGACGTGAACGAAAGCGGCCAGGAGGTTGTGCTCGCCAGCGCCTGATCTCTTGAGGAGGTCGACTACGACTGGTCCTGCCGTAGTGGGCAAGCTGCTTCGCAAAGAGTGTTCGATCTCGCCGATCTCGACTCGCTGTCCGTTGATCTTCAGCTGC
The DNA here is from genome assembly GCA_036785465.1 of Colletotrichum agaves. Taxonomy (NCBI): domain Eukaryota; kingdom Fungi; phylum Ascomycota; class Sordariomycetes; order Glomerellales; family Glomerellaceae; genus Colletotrichum; species Colletotrichum agaves. The sequence goes on along the minus strand of JAXISO010000076.1, from coordinate 33,517 downwards.
GTGTCTTTACGGCCGATGAAGTTGATAGTCCCGTCCGAGTTGTATCTTACTAGATCACCGGTCTTGTACAAGCGGTTGTTGCGGGGGTGGCGGCCGTTTCTCAGCCAGGACGGGGCGTCGATGAACACTTTCGAGGTCTGTTCCGGTCTCTTCAGGTAGCCGCGGGCGAGGATCGGGCCCTCGATGAGGAGTTCTCCGACGGACCCGATGGGCCGCAGGCGTTCGTGGTCGTTCTCGTCGACAACCCAGGTGACACACCGGTATCCGCGTCCGATGTTGGAAGCGTTGGTTTCGCGGGTGACGTTCTTGTTGGCGACGCAGGCAACGCTGCATTCGCTCGGCCCGTAGATGTTGAGAAGCTTGAGCCGGTCCACCCATATGTCGACCTGCGACGCGGGCAAAGGCTCGCCGGCCATCAACAGGACGGTAAGGGTGGGCACGGTGTCTGGGTCGATGAGAGAAGCAAACGAGGGCGTCCAGCCGGCCCAGGTTGCGCGGCTCTTGGCGATGAAGTTGGAAACCTCCATGCTGCGATCCTCCTCCGACGGAGTGCAGACGCACCCACCGACGAGAAGAGTGGTGAAGATATCGCCGACGCTGGCGTCAAAGCTGTAAGCCGAGAACTGGAGCGTCCTTGACTCGGGCCCGATCTCGCACGCCCAAGCATGTTCTCGGAGTCCCGTGCAGTACGCCCTGTGAGACGTGATGGAGCCTTTGGGCACACCTGTTGTTCCGGAGGTGAACACCACGTACATGGCGTTGTCAGGCGTGACCGTTGAACAGACCGGCTCGGTGGGGTCGGTGAACGGCAGCCCGCGCACGAAGGTTTCCTCCACGATGATGACCTTGTCTCTGATCTCCTCGAATTTCGGCGCAGTCAGCGGCGAGCAGATGACAAACTCCGCTTCCACCTCCTCGGCAATGCCAAGGACGCGGGGAGTCGGGTGAGCTGGATCGAGCATGACAAAACAGCCGCCGGCTCTCAGAACCGCAAGCATGGACACCACGGCCCATTTGGACTTCTCGAAGCAGAGAGGGATTATCTTCTCCGGGCCGACGCCGAGATCTTTGAAACGATGAGCCAGGTTTCGAGACAGATCGTCGAGCTCCTTGTATGAAAGAGAACCGTCCCAGCTGAAGATGGCCTCCTTGTGGGGATGTTCTCGCATCGTCCTCTCCACGAGGTGATGGACGCACTCTTCAACAGGGTCGATGCAAGTTTCGTTCCAGCTCCAGAGTTGGTGCAAGTCGTGAGAGCTGACGGCGGGAATCTCGTCCGCGGTGCGAGAAGGATCGGTGATGATCTCCATGAGAATGTGATTGACGGCGGCAGCAATGTTCTTGGCGTGGCTCTCACTGACGAAAGATGTGCGGTAGTGAACAGAGATCCGAGTCGCATCTTCCCCACCCTCAACGATCAACGCAAGTTCAAACTATTCCTTGTGAGTTGCGATCCCGACGGTTGTCAACTTGATAGAATGGGACAAGCCTACCTCGGTTGGATCATTCATGAACTTCTCTTCAAACATAAGACTGGAGCCATACTGAGCCCGGCTATCCACGGGTGCATTGAAGGAGATGCCCGCATTGAACAACGTCCCACCGCTAATGCCGATTGCGTTTTGTATTTCAGCCAAGGAGCTGGCTTGATGGGCAGCTCCGTCGATTGAGTCTTGCTTCACCTTTCTTAGTAAGTCGAGCAGAGACTGTGGCCGACTGAAGTCAATGTAACACAGCAACATGGAAATGAAGGGGCCAACCGCTCCTTCGATGTCGGGAATTGGCGCATCGCGGCCTGAAGTCACATAACCGGTGACGGTCTGGTTGACGTTCGTGTATTGTCGAAGCACAAAGGACCAGACAAGCTGGATCAGGACCGGCAGGGTCACCTCCAGTTCGGAGAGCCTGGCGTGGAGGTCCGTATGATCGACGCCAAGGGAGACGGGGGCGTCCTTTTGCTCGCCATCGCCGTTTGTAACGTCTAGAAGAGGAGGGAACAGGCAAGCCTCCGCACCCTCGAGATACCGTTTCCAGTATGCAATGCTTCTCTCCCTCAAGGCCGGGTCACGGATGTACCGAATGAAGCCTGCGTACGGCGATCCCCATCTGGTGACCAATTTCCCATCGTAAGCGAGGGAGATGTCTCGCAGCATGGGCAGTAGTGACATGCCATCGAAGACGATGTGGTTGACTTGGAGCCTTGCAAAGGTGCGCCCGTCATCGGTGGAGCAGATGAGAAATTGGTGAAGAGGCTCCCCAGAATCAAGTCCCTTTGGCTTCTCGGGATGAGCAGCGAGCAATTTCATGGCGCTTGCGGCATCCCGAGCCTGCAGCTGCCGGCAGCGAGCCGTCGTCTTTTTCAAGACAACTTGGTCAAGCATGCCAGTCCTCGTTGAGGTCTCGATGAAGACAGTCCGGAACGCAGCATGGCGTGCAACGACATCTCGCCAGGCAGCTTCGAGGCGAATTGGATCAACCTTCATGCCGTTGATGTTGGTGACTTCCCATCGAAAGTCCACTTCATACAGTCCTTCAAGTCGTGACTGGCTGAGGGCTAGTGATTCCTGCAACGGGGAGCATGGGTATACGTCCTCGACGTCCTCGATGCCGCGAACCTCCGGAAGCTTGCGTAGCTTGGTTGTGAGTGCTTCGAGACCAGAATAGTCTAGGTTGAGGAGGCCCAGGTCACTCAAAGTCAGCTGTCGGGGAGACGCTTTGAGAGCAGTCGTGATACGCTCGAGGGCTCTTGGTATATCCCTCAGCCAGGATCGAATGTGGTTTTGGTAGCCCGACCTCGAGTTCCATGCAAAGGTGAAGTGGAGGCGGTCTTCCAGGACGCTCGCAGCGATCTCAAAAAGCGCAAACCGCTGAAGCTCGGGGCTGTTGTCTTCCAACGCCTCTCCGGCCGTCCAAGACTCTTGTCTGAGGAGTGAACTGTCCTTCTCCAGTAGTTGGTATCGGCCCTCGTAGTTGAAAAGTACTTCGGCGGGGAGGTGATCTCTGAAGGCTTCGCGACCCTCGTCGGTCAGGAACGCGTTGCTGAAGTATTCGAAACCGTTGTTGGGAGTTCGCTTGCGCGCGTCCTTGACTTTCATGACCAGATCGATGGTGTCTTCGTAGTCGCTCGCGTAGATTGGGTACATGGTGGTGAACCAGCCCACGGTCCTTGAAAGATCAATGTGATCATCGCGTGCTTCTCTGCCATGAGCTTCGGCAAAGATTGCTGGTAGAGGTCTTTGTGAGAAGTTGATCCGAAAGGACAAAAGTAAGGCGGAAATGAGAACGTCGACAGGCTCGGTTCGGAGAGCTTGGTGGCAGTTGACGAGCACATCATTGGTCATGGTCGAGCTGATAGAGAATCGCTCCTCCTGGACATCGGCATAGATGTTGTGCTGCTTTTCAACGCCCCAAAACCCGAAGTCTGATGGCGGTACCATCTGCGGAAGAACTTGAGCAGGCTTCAGGCTACGAACGGCTTCTCTCTGTCGCTCGACCCAAGGGAGGAAGGGGAAGGATTCGGTGAACTTTGGATGGGCTTCCGTCAGCGACAGCTCGAGCTCTTCGAGAATGACTCTCCAAGACACGAGGTCGACCACAAGATGATGAATGACAAGAAACAAATATTGATTGCCGTCATTTTCGAACAAGTTAACATGAACCATGGGCCCGTCCTCGGCGGACAAAGACAGCCGAGATTTTGTCATGATGGCCGTTCGAGCCTCCGAGGTGACCGCGCCATGGCACTCGAACACGAAGGACGTGCTGACTGATCCTGAGATGAACTGTGTCCATTCGCCAGAGGGTGACTGCTCGAATCTGGCCCTCAGCATGGGATGCCTCTCCACCAGCGCAGCGACTGCCTTATTGACGGCTTGTGCTTCCTTCCTCTCGTTGAGTCTCAGGAACACGCTCTGGTGAAAGTGATTTCTCGTTCGCCGAGATTGAGATATATCGAAAAAGAAGTGCTGGATGGGCGATAATGGAAATCGTTGGCCGACGATGACTGGTGGTAGAGGTTGATGAATCTGGATATCTTGAATCTTTGAAGCGGCCTCCTTCAGGGATGACGAAGACAAGATGTCTTTGACTCGCAAAATCTTGTTTTCTCGTCTGAGGAGCGACGCGATCTGCATAGCAGTGATAGAATCTCCCCCGTGAGCCAAGAACGATCGCTCAGGTTTCATTAGTTTGAACGGGATGTTGAGGGTCTCAGAGCACGATCTCAGCAGCAGCAACTCTGCCTCACTAGAACTGGTAGTGTCTTCCCCAACACACCCATCCGCAACCTCACCATTTTCTTGATGCGGGACGCTCTCTACTAGTTTCTGAAGCAAGGCGCGGTCCAGCTTGCCTGTCGCAGTGAACGGCAGAGAGCCAATCTGAAGCCATACCGAAGGTACCATGTAGGCAGCTACGGCTTGCAGGAGTTTTGATCTGGCATCGGCAATGAAATCGGCTTCGCAAGGTCGGACCATGGACGCGTTCCCGTTCGTGAGGAGCTTTCCCTGAGGGCCGGAAGGAGTGATTGCCGTCAGACGCCCGGAGAAAGGCCCGCGACTGGGAAAGAGGACGATCGAATCGGCGGTAGGACTGCTCTGGCGCAGATGGTACTCAATGTCCGTCAACTCAACTCTTTGCCCACCGATCTTGATCTGCGAGTCAGCTCTTCCGATGCACTCTAACGAGCCATCTGCGCAATATCGTGCCAGGTCACCAGTCCGGTAGAATCTCCGCCGAGTCGTATCAGGTAATCCAAGCTGCGCCCAACTCGGGTTGGAAATGAAGGTTTCTGCCGTCTTCCGAGGGTCGTTGAGGTAGCCAAGAGCCAAGACAGGGCCCTCAATCACCAGCTCTCCGACGGCGCCGATGGGCGCGAGGCGATCGTGGTTGGGATCCAAGATCCAGGTTCTCATGTTCAGGCCACGACCGATACAGCTCGCTCGGCCAGCACGCGCACCGACCTTGGCGGTGGAAGTCGCCAGGAAGGTTGACTCTGCCGGCCCATAACCGTTATGCACTTGAACGCCGGCGTCTATCCAAGGTCGAATGTCTGACTCCTTCAAGACCTCGCCGACCAAGACGAGGGTCCTGAGATCGGGAGTCATTTGGGGCTCCAGGAGGCGCGCGACAGTTGGTGTGAGCATGGCCCAGGTAGTTCGAGCCTCTTGGACGTAGCTTTGCAAGCGATCCATGCGATCCGACTCAGAAGGTATGCAAACGCAAGCACCGTTGAGAAGGCCGGTGACCATGTCGGCAACACTCATGTCGAAGGTGTAGGATGAGAACTGGAGAATCCGTGAGCTGCTCGTGACTCCCAGAGACTTTGCAATATTCTGAGATGTCGTGTAGACTCCGGCATGCGTCAGGACAACGCCTTTCGGGGTACCAGTACTGCCCGAAGTGAATATAACGAACGCGGCGTCCTCGTGATGTACCTTCGGCCAGGTGTTGGAAACACCATTATGGTAGCCGTTGGTAGTGGTGGACTGGGTCGGTACCTGAATGACGTTCAGGTCGAGGTCGTCAAGCTGTGTTGTGACGGGTGAGTTTGTGAGAGCATGCGTAGCCCCAGTGGCCTCGACAATTTGCCGTACACGACCAACAGGCTGTCTCCGATCGAGAAACACACAGGTAGCCCCTGACTTCAACACTGCCAACCACGAAACAACAGCCCATAGGGACTTCTCGAGACTCAGAAGGACGAAGGATCCTGGAGAGACTCCTTGGCGGATTAGATGCCTCCCTAGCAGATCTGAGGCATGCTCCAAGTCTCTGAAGCTCATGCGCCCGTCCCATGCGTCGATTGCCGTTTCTTCCGGATTCTCAATGGCGACGCGGCTGAAGGCCTCGTGGACCAAGCAGTCGAGTTGTGAAAGCTGTCCGCTGTTCCACTGCCTTATGAGGTCCAGGTCTCTTGGACTGGGCTGCAGGTCTGCAATGCGCCTGTCCGGGTTGCTGGTGACCTCGTGAATAACATGGGCAACAGTAGTCGCCAGTCGTTGCGCTTCATCCTTGGCCATGAATGACCTGCGGAATGCCAGAAAGCACTCGGTCGTGGAATTATCCTTGATGCGAGCTTCCAACGAGACCTGAATCCCGGCGGGAAGTTGGATGCTCCGAGATTTGGTTCCATTTGTCATGATAGAGCCGTTAGCCGATGGCGCTGTGGAACGCAACCGGACGAAAGTGTTCTCAAGGCGATCCGGTTCATCAGACTTGGTATCCCCAGGAACAGATTTGCCATTGACTCCATTATGAGCTGGGGATGCGAAAGATCGCTTGAGGAGATCTGATAGAGTATCGTCTGGGCCAAGCACGCATGTGTTGATGGTGGTTTTGCCGCGGTCATCTACTGAACCAAAGCTTAGCTGACTGTGGCCGGTGTAGAGGTGCAGCGTCAAGGCCCAGGCGAGTTTCAGCAGGCTTATTGCTGGAATGCCAGATCTTCCCGCTTCTTCAGTGTTGAGGCTGACGTCTTCGCGTAGTATCTCATGAGAATCTCGCTGTCCTCCAGCAAAGGCCGGAAGGTTGCACGTCGCCGGAGCTGAAGCTTTGGAAGAGTCCATGGCTGCGGATTTGCTTCGTAACCCTTGGTGGTTGGGGTACCGTTGTCGAATCGGTGGTGTATCGATATTTCGGTGCATAGAGATCAGCAAAAGCTTTCCGATAGCTTTGATTGCCCCTAGACGTATGCTGCTAGAACCGGCGTCTATGTCCCCTGTCATCGACTCTACACAGCGAAGCTGCTAACTGAGGTGGGCTTTGGAATAGGACAAATCCGGTCTAGCGCTGACCTCAGCATGACTTGGATTGGCAATTGGACAAGGAATCGGCCGGTTCTCTTCGGCGGCCCTCCGGCCGGGCATCAGTGGGACTCCCGGCCCCGCGCCGCATCTGCCTCCGAAGGCCCGGCGAGAGTCTGTCGCGTACTCGTTTCAGGGCCTCCCGGGTCCATGGACGCCTGTGTTCCCGGACAGAGCACAAGTAATTTTCTCTCTACATGTGCTGATCAGCCTTGAGGTTACTTTGAGCGCAACATCTGAGGGCACCGTGACTGCATATCCACCGACACGTTAGTGGGGTTACACTGCAATTTATACATTTTTGACATGGCACCAGACCCTGATGCGGGTGCGGTGGATAATGTGAATTCTCTCTCCGTGTTCCAAGATGTGATGAAGGAAGGCACAGATGAAAGAGGAAATCTATCCTCAGCTTGTCCCAAGCATCCTCATGGTTGGCGCCTTGGAATTGTCACTGCCGATAGCGGCGGCTTCAGTAAATCATGATCCACTTGGATACAACAGTTGCGATCTGACCGTAGCAAACAGGATGCTACAATCAATGGTCGCCACCATTGTTACGACCTTGACAGAGAGTTCCAGTCCGTCGAAGATGTAGGATGGTACGGTTCTGTATAGCAAGTCGACAGGTTCATTCGAAGTTCCGTCTTCAAGCAGCTAACGGGGGTATTGTACCCTGGCCTGGACGTAACCTGCTTCTGTCTGCAAACCCCTTGATAACTGACTCGTGCGATATCCATCCTGGAAGCTGACTCATGAAGCCACGTGGGGGTAGAAGGAAGACCTTTCCCCGGCGGTGACTTTCAGATTGAAGAGCCAACGTAAAAAGCTACTTGTTCAAGTCAAACTTCGCTCATCTCATCCAGAGGCCGGGCGTGAAGAGATAGCGCTCGCGAAATGAGTTCAGTATCACGCGCGAGGGCAGCAGAGGCTTTGGAGGCAGCCAGGCCCGCCCTCTTGCAATTATTCAAACGCGCCGTTCAGTGGGCTACGGAAAACAAGGCCCAGACGTGTTGGGGTGCCGTCGCAGCTGCGCTGTTCTGTCTGAACGTGAAGAGATTTCCACTCGTCTGGCACGTAAGTATTTCGCTCGATGGGTCACTTTTTCTAGCGATCATCCAAACTCACACAAAAGTCGCTGCAGGCTCGTGTGTTCTATAACATCTGGTGGCCGAAACAGCGCTACTTTGAGCCTACGCCGGGGTCGATATTCCGGCCTGTCGTTACCCGCTCGCGGGTGGCCCTGCTGGAGACGGACTACAACCTGCACAAGTCCAACAGCACCTATTTCTCAGATCTCGACGTGGCTCGGACGGATCTCCTCGCCGCCATCCGATCCGAAGCTATTCGCGGCGGCTTGTACAAGGAGTACAAGAACGGCGTCATGGTTCTCCTCGCGGGCACGTCGTGCACTTTCAAGAAGGAGATGAAGCCGGGAGTCGCCTTCGACATGCACAGCAGGATCCTGACCTGGGATCGGAAGTGGATCTACGTCGTGACGCATTTTGCCGAGCGGAAAGGGGACGCCGGATCGTTCACTTACCAGCCGTGGAAGAAGGAGGAGGGTGGCACCTCGTCTTCGCCATCTCCTACCGCGTATGCGACAGCCGTCTCGAAATGCGTAATCAAAGCTGGCCGCTTGACGGTGCCCCCCGAGAAATTCTTCCGGGCAGCAGGCGTCCTTGCGCCGGAGAGCCCGGAGACAGGTGCGGCCGACGGGAAAACGGAGGGCGGGAGCGGCCCGGCAGCGGCCGAAGGGTGGACGTGGGACCGGGTGGAGGCGGAACGCGTGCGGGCTTTGCAGATAGCAGACGGCTTCGCAAACGGTTTGGACGCAGCGCATGAGGAGTTCCAGGCATTGGGATAGTGCTTCAAGTGGCATATACAGTACAACACGTTGCAACTGAAAGTTAGACACCAATAGATTTAGATGAATCCCTTGGCCCATTGCGTGTATGGGGACGAAACCGACTGACTGAAAGCTGACGTGATAGCTGAAGTGGCTTCCATGATACATCACGCTCCCTCCGGCGGCTCAGCAACCTATGTATAGACAATTTTGGCCCTAAACCCCTCTCACGTGTGTGTACACCTATTCCCCGCCCTGATCGTTCCAATCCTCTTACACGGAGCAGACCAGGTTAACCCCTTCCCCCTTCCCGCCCACGCCAGCTTCATTCTTCCATTGTGTCTCCAAGCAACACCGTACTCTCACTTCGAACTGCTGAGTACTTCGACGCCATCATTCGTCGAGTCTGCGCCTGTCACAGCCATGCCCAACACGGTCTACGTGATCACGGGCACAAACAAGGGCGTCGGCCTGGGCCTCGTCAAGGCCCTGCTCGCCCGCCCGTCTACCACGGTCGTGGCCTCGGTTCGCAACGACGCCGCCGCCACAGCTCTGAAAACGAGCGTCGCCGACGTCACCAAGGGCGCCGAGAGCGAGCTCCACGTCATGCTGCTCGACCTCTCCAAGGGACCGACGCCCGCCGCCGTGCGCGAGTCCTTCACGGCGGCCACCGCCGGCACCGTCGACCGCGTCGACATCCTCGTCAGCAACGCGGCCGCGCCCTTCCCGATGCTCCCGATCTCGACGACGCCGGCCGACGACCTCCGCGACGCCTTCGAGGTCAACGCGATCGGCCCGCTGATGATCTTCCAAGGGCTCTGGCCCTTGATGGACAAGCCGCGCTCCGAGGACGACGTCCCTGCCAAGTTCGTCGGGGTCTCGTCGTCGGTGGGATCCATCGAAACCCAGGAGCCCGTCCCCGGAGGCGCGTACGGCCCGAGCAAGGCGGCGCTGAACCACATCACCAAGTCGCTTCACGTGCAGCACAAGAATCTGGTCTCGATCGCGCTCCATCCCGGTTGGGTCCAGACCGCGATGGGGGATTTCGCCGCGAAGGCTTGGAATTACGATCTCGGCCCTCCTGACACGGTTGAGAGCAGCGTCGCCGGCTGCTTGAAGGTTATCGACGGGGCCAGCCGGGAGACCACGTCAGGGAAGTTCATGACGCAGACTGGCCAGGTTCTTCCCTGGTAGCATGGAATAGATTTTGTGCAGCCTAAAATCACTTTACACCGAAATCATCGCTTTTGAACCGTTGTGAATGTTTCCTTCTGCCTCCAAGTGGCCTCTTGCATTTGTAATGCCGTACCTTGGAGGCGCGTCATGTGGCTGTGGGTGAAGCCCATGGAGGGCAACGGGGCATCTCAGAAGCCATAAACGCTTCGAACGATCACTGAAATTTCTATCGAGTGAAGCTTCAGTGTTCATATCGGTTTTTACGGGTGACTTTCTATCTACGTTTGGTCACTTCGAGAGGAATGGTCCACATCGACCGTCAATGATAAAATCCAACCTTGTCTACAAAAGTGATTCACTCATAGCAGTTACGTAACTTCCAACCCAGCTTCACTGTTTACATGTTCCATTTGACAAACTCAAGCGTGCTTTCCTTGGTGATAGCTGTTGTGGCCGATTGTGTCGATGGCCGCAAATCTATGAGCAACCTCATCGCGAGACGCTGATCTCTTCGTACCGGTTCCACACTTCCTATTGTAAATGCTCCATTCTATCTAGTATGCTCAGCACAGCAGCTTGATGAGATTTTGTGAAGGTGTGTAATACCTCTCATCTCAGCACGTTGGTCTTGAGGGGTGATGCTGTGGCGATCCGCTGACTCAGGCTTACCCTCTCTCACGTCATGCAGTCTTGACACTCTCGCGCGTATCGCTGAGACCCCAAGCTGGAGACTCAAGCCGAAGACGCCGCCCCTTAGTTGCACATTCTCGTTTGTTGCAATCTAGACGTATTTGCTAGTACACCGTGGTCGCTGGCAACGGAGAGAAGGGGCCGTTGATCAGGCTTTGCTAGCTGTTGGTGGCATCGTCAGCCAACGCACAGGACTCCTTTCTCGTCAAGCCTTTTCTCACAAGCCACTCGATCTCAGGCATTAGTCCCCGGAAAAAAGCCTCCAGGAAACCCAGAAACCATGTCTGATGTGTTCCAGTTAACCGGGAAGAACGTGATCCTCACAGGGGCTGCAGGGTATGATTTCTCGTGTTGTCTTACTCGCACCCCGATGAGAACAGCATCTCTAATTCGTCGTAGAAGTATCGGGACCCAGATAGCTATTCTGTTCGCGAAAGCCGGGGCGAACCTACTTCTGTCGGACGTCTCAGACGAGTCGCTCGACGGCCTCCGCCGCAACCTGGAATCGCACGGCCCGTACGCCGGCCGCTTGACGTACCAAAGGTGCGACGTGTCCAGCGAAGGCGACGTGGCCGCGCTCGTGCAGCAGATGGACCAGCACGGCGGCGTCGACGTGATGCTCAACAACGCCGGCGTGTTCCCGCGCGACGACGGCGACGCGACGGAGGTGACGCCGGAGGCGTGGGACCTCACCTTCCGGGTGAACGTGAAGGGGACCTGGCACGGATGCAAGCACGCCGTCCTGAGCATGCGGAGACACGGCAAGACGCGGGGCAGCGTCGTCAACACGTCTTCGGTCGTCGGGCTGATCGGGTCCGCGACCGCGCAGCTCGCGTACACCGCCAGCAAGGGCGCCATCATCGCCATGACGCGGGAGCTCGCCGTGGTCCACGCCCGGGAGGGCATCCGGTTCAACGCGTTGTGCCCGGGTCCCCTGAACACCCCTCTGATGCAGGACTATCTGGGCACCGACGTCGAGAGGAGGGCGAGGAGAGAGGTCCATCTTCCCCAGGGGAGGTTTGGCGAGCCCATCGAGCAGGCCACTGCGGCGCTGTTTTTGGCCAGCGATGCTAGCTCGTTCGTCAACGCGCAAGAGCTCGTGGTGGATGGGGGGTTGACCAAGGTTCGTATATGCGCTTCTTTCGTAGGTCGAGGATGCTTTATTGACACCAACCATAGGCATATGTCACACCAGAGGGTCCAGCGCATAAGGCAATGGAGAATTTCGTTGTTACATAAACCGAATGTCAGTCAGTGCTTTGAGATTTCAGTCCAGTGTCAACGAGATGAAAAGTGCTTCAATTTGTACCAAATCCAATGCTTATCGCTGCAAGTCTATGCCTCCTCGAGCCACGTGCCAATCCAATCTTTTCCTTCATGATTTTTGCATCGTAATCACATGAAAATGATGAAACTAGGATGGGTACATGCGATGTTTCTCATAATCTCTTTCCCTCGAAAAGGGGATCCCTAACGATAGTTCCAAGCAACCTGAATGCCGCCCGTATGATATATCAAAGTCCAAGCCATATCCGACGTCACAACTTGAGACTACCGGCTTCCAAACCGCGCGGTTGGGTCCAGCAGAGCTTCCGTCTCGGAAGAGGCCGTGTAAGGTGGCATCGTCTTCGTCTTCACCAGGCACCCGTGCACAAGACCGTGGATGAAGTGTTTGGAAGCCTTCTTCCATCTCTCGTTCCTTTTCCGGGAGTATTCCCCGAACGCCTGCTTCGCCATTGTTGCGTAAAGGAACTTTGGGTGAACGAGGATAGCTTGGGATCCCTTCTGCCCGAATCCGAACGAGGTCAAGGAGCATGCTTTGATTTCTTGCCCGTGCAGCGTGATGTTCGGAAAGTGAAGCAGATCGTACCGTCGCAACTCGGAATCGATGTTGTCGGCATTCCGGTTCCCCGGGATCATGCCAGTATCCATCATCTGCAGAGCTCCGTTCAGCATCCAGGCACCGGCAGCCCCCTTTGAATGGCCCGTCAACCACTTCTGGCAGACGCAGGGGAGCAGATTCCCCCGTTGCCTTCCCAAGTGGCTCATTTGTTCCTGGAGCACCGACGATTCGTTGATGTCGTTCTTGACCGTGGAGGTGCCATGCATGGATGCAACAGCCAAGTCGTCGATGCGCAGACCCCAAGTCGCGAGACTGCCTCGGATGGGCGCGATCTGTTTTTCGTTCTTCCAAAACTGGTTTCCCAGGCTGAATCTCAGATCGGCCTCCTGCTTCTTGGCGTCCTCTTCGAAGGCGGCAATCTTGTCCCGACGATATTGGTCTTCGTCGAACCCGCTGGTCCCCATTTCCTTGATAAACCGAACCTCGTGTTCCATCAAGTCCAGGTTAGTCTGATAGTTGTCGGTCACCTGCTGGATCCGCATGTCGAGCAGTCGCCGGCGGTACCCGATGTCTAGAAGGGGAGACGGGGTCGTGTATCTACGCCCCGCGCTCGACTCCCGCGCGTTGGTGAGGACGCCCTTGCCCGGCGCAGGCACGGAGCGGCCTGCTTTGTCCGCTGCCATGCTGGTGTAGGCCACGACGCCAAAGATCGGGAGGCCCATTTCCAGAGCGAGCTCTGCCGTCGTGAGGACCTGCACGCCGCACCCTTGGGACTCGACGAACCCGCTTCGAGAAGACGCCGTCGGCCGGGACATCTCGGACGGCCTCCTCCCGGCGGCGAACTCTTTGTCGGTGTCGCAGGTTGCGTTCATGCTTCCGAACTCGTACGAGACGTCTTCGACGAAATCTTCGACGCCGCCGACGAGGCAGACCTTGGCCTTCCCGGCCACGATCAGATCGTACCCGGTATCGAGGGATTCCAGCGACGTGGCACAGGCGCCTACGGGTGTTTTGATGGGCCCCGTCGAGGACGTGAGAAGCATGTTCACCCACGCTCCTGTCGTGTTGATGAAGGTTTCCTGGAGAACGTCCCCCTGCACCGCTTTGTCGAGGAACCTGTCACGGTGCATCTTCCTCAACGAGCTGAGCCCACCCATGCTCGACCCGATGCAGTTGCCGAGCTCGGAGAGGTGGATGTGTTCGTACAGCTCGTATGGATCGATGATGCCCGACGACAGCAGCGCTTCCACAGTGCAAACCAACGTGAAGAGGGTGACTGGATCGACTTGCTCGATGATCTCGTCGTCGATGCCGTATCTTTTGGCGGACCATCCCGTAGGAATCTGGCCCGCGACTGAGCGATTGAACCGACAGGCTCTCGGCAGGAGAACCTTGGCGCCCGCTCTGAGCTTGACCGTCAGGAAGCCGGACTCGGTTCTTGAGACAACCGCCTTCTCGCCGTGCTGGAGCTGGAAGTACTGAGCAACCTCGGCCGTTGCTTCGAAAGGCGGCAGGTCCCGGGTGAGCTCAACTTCCTGGACGGTTGTCTTCCGTGCTGGGTCGTAGTTGTTGTCGCAGATGTCGGGCTCGATGTTGCGTATGCCAGTATGCTCGAGAATGAAGCCCATGTACCGTGAATATATGTCCTTTTCCTCAATTGGCGACATGGTCTTCGCATCCACCCAGCCGACCCACGGCTGCCCGTCCCTCACGGTGTCTTTGCTGTGTTTGATCAAGCCCATCATCCAAGCCATCTCAATGCAGCCTTCCAGGGACAGAATGCCGGCGGCCTCCATCTCCCACCGCGTCCGGCTGTTGCCGTACGGGCCGAGCTCTGAGAATCCCGTGATGACCACCACACGACTTGGGTCGACCATGCCCTCGAGCGAATCCGCAAGAGGCGAGACGTCACGGTCCCAATCGGGCAAAGACGGGAGCTGTACGCGGAGATTGGCCCTGGGCGTTACCGGAACCCGGACACCGCTCGCGCTCGCGCTATTCTGACCAACGACTGCCGCGTCGCGTTGTTCTTCTTCTCTGATGGCCCTTTGAATATCCGCTTCGGCTCGCAGGTCTCTTCGGATGTTGGTGAGCCTGTCTTTCAGGTCGATGACCTTGCCCATGCCACCACTTAGATCGGCAATGATGGGAATGGACTGGCAGGCCACGTTCATCCTCCCGCCCAGGAGAGAGGCTATGAAAGAGGCCATCTGATCCTTGGAGAAGGTGCGAACACCCATGGACTCGACGCCTTGGGCGACGAGATCGTTTTCGTCCATGAGACCAGTCCCACGAGTCCAGCCTATGACCACTCCAAGCATCGACAGAAACTCACGCCAACTTTCGGACTTCCACTTCGACAGGAGAGATTCGAGACCCCTCTTGGATTCCGCGTAGAGGCCGTCGTTGCCCATCAAGCCGTGGTTGGGCGAGAGCGGCAGTACCACGGTCGCTGGTCTCGTGAAAATGCCAGCGTTCCGCTTATTCCTGGCGACTGCCCCGAGTATCCTGAGGAGGTTGGTGAGCATGAGCCGGTGGGCGATCTCTGACTTGGAGTCCAGCTCCTCCAGTTCGCGCCCGTTTTCCGATATGGCAGCAAACGGGATGATGAAGTCGGGATCCCACTCTCCTCGTAAGTTCTTCGCCAGCTCCTGCACGTCGTGCTGACTGCCCTGGTTGAAAGGCAAGACTCTCAGAACCGAGCCCTTTGCGCCGAATCGAGCGTACAGAGCCTGGTACATCTGGTTGACCTCGGCGGAATACGTGCTGGTGGTCACAGTAACCCGACCGCCGCCTTGGAGCAGAAACGTCAACAGGCTGAACCCGATCGAGTTTCTCCCTGCCCCCGTCAACAGAACGTTCCTGCCACTGAACGTGAAACCGGAATTCCTGGCCGCAATCAAGTCTTCCGCGTATGCTGAACTCAGCCTCTCCGACATTGTGAATACTCCATTGTCGAAAGTGCCTACCGGATACGGCATTTGCGGAAACGAGGATTTGCGAGTTCCGAACGGGGCTGAGCGGGGTGCCTCGAAAAACTGGAGGTTTCCATCGTTATCGATGTTTGTGATGGGTGCTAAGTCGACCGATCTGTCGACGAAGACTGGATCACGACTTTGGGAAGAGACAATGGCCTGTAGGCAGAGCGCCATGATGCGGCCCAAGTTGGTCTTCTCGCCCTGTGCCATGGAGCAGAGATACTGGATCTGCGAGATGGAGCGTTCGCAGGCTCGATTGATGATGGATGTCGACACTTGCTCAATCAACTCGGCATTCTGCGTGCTCGGGTGCTTTGCCAGGTCGAAAAGTAGCGCGATATCCTGGGCACACCAGTTCCAGAAAGAATCGTACAGCCTTTGCTTCTTGATGTCGAACTTCGGTTTGATGCCCTCGGCGTAGTCGTCGCCATGCTCACTGCGCCACAGATCAAGCTCGTGGAGTGCCTCTGCGTGCTCGCCGAGTGCGAGCGATGGGGCGTCTGCGTCCTTGGCCGCCGGCAGGTGGCGGGATATGACCTCGCTGACGTCTCGCAACAATGCATCACTCTTCTCGGTCAAAGCCTCGAAGGCCTTTGGATCGACAGTCATCGTCTGGTGTCCGGGTGACGTGGAAGACGTAGGAGAGGGAGCTTGCAGACGCTCTCGTCGGAAGTATTCCTCGGCAACATCGTCGAGGAATGCCCTCGCTGCGTCTTCGTCGGCCAGACGTGAGTCGGGTTGTTTTGCCAGCGTCATCAAGAGCACGGCATCTTGGCGCATCGGTCCCAACCCCCAACGACGGCTCAGGTAGTCGCGAACTTTGGATTGGCCAAGGCTTCCCGGAAGCTTCGAAGAGACGAAGGCAGCGACGAGGGCTGATGTCTTCTTACCAAGTGTCCCGCCATGGATCCTCTGGAGCATCTCGATGAGATCGGACAGCGTTTGCTCCTCGGGCCGTTCTGGTAGTTGGTTCGGTAATTCCACATGGAGATCGCCAACGATCTCGTTTGTCAGGGTGGAACGGCCTGATTCCGAGAGTCAGTAAACCAGCATGGTAGTGAAGAAAGAGGAGAACAATACTCACCGCTAACAAGTTGGTTGACTGACTTGGTCAACTCTATGGAGTCTGGCGTCTTCTTCAATTTCGCAGCTACGATGGCCAGGACCACAGCGGAGACCGGCAGCGGCGCATCTTCACATTGTTTTGCCGGTGCTATTGATCCAGGGTTTCTTTGGTCAGGTTGTTGTGTCGAAGAGAGTTGCGGATTGGCCAGTTGAGGTTGTCCGGCATTCGGTTCGGTGATGTCTCGAAGCGTCTGCGAACCATCGGCTTCGTCTTCGTCTTCGGCATTTACCTCCGCTTGGCGCTGATAGTATATCTCTGGCAAATCTTCTACGGGACCGAGTATCTGACGTCGCAGGCCTCGTGCATCATCTGACTTGACGTACTTTTCATTCCACGTCCTTTTCGTCATGTTTGTCAGAGTGTTAGTCGGCCCGACTTCCACGATCCGCTCGGCCTCCAATTCCCCGAGGATGGCATCTTGTGTTTCGATCCTAGAGAACACCAGGTCAGCACGCTCGACTAGACTTCTACAGCGACATTCATCTCATCTTCAAGGATCACCATACCATCTGACCGGATATGCGAATTGATGCCTATCACGATTAGCTCAAGCACTGCGGGTACCGGTTTCTCCGTGGACTTTCTTACGCCAACAACTCGATGAGCAAAACATATGCCAACTCCCGTTCCGAGTCTGGATGCATATCGGAGGTTTCAAGGGAATCCCTTCAATCCCGGAGTTTAGGTTCGGCGTAGTGGATCTGAACTTTCTTTGAAACCGAGATCGACAGACAAGACGTGAAAGCATGGGTGTGTTTCGAGAATCTGGTGCGTACTACGACGGATGCAACCCGTACTCCCCGTTATTGCATTTCGGCGTGTTTGTACAGGGATGCTTCGGAAGCTTCAAGATGACATCAGCATACTCGGCGTCTTACTCCATTATGCGGGCCACGTTCCGGTGGCATATGAGTCAGGAGGCCAACATGCAGCAGCCCTCTTGGGTATGAACCCAGCCTATGAACTGCGGGAAGCTCCGGCGGGTTGTCCTGCAGGTTCAAGCCAACAATGGACCATCTAAACAGAATTGCTGTTGCCGGCCTGTTGGTGCCCAGCAGGATTGTTCCGGCGAGTCTTGTAATTTTGGTGGTAAGTTTCCATATCACATGTTTACTGGTGGCATGCTTTATCACATGCCACCTGTACTGAATAGTGTTGATCAAGTGTTCACTGGAGCTGTCGTAGGTTGCCAGCGTTGTGTTCGTCGTCAGGCGTCTCGTCCTGCACCCTCTCAGCTCTTATCCCGGCCCAATAGTCGGGCGTTTGACAAGTCTTTACAACACCTATCATGCGTTGAGGAAGGACCAAGCGCGCAACTTGCACCAGCTTCATGAGACACATGGAGCTGTTGTGCGCTACGGTCCCAACCATGTCAGCATCAGGTCCGCGGAAGCCGTGAAACTGCTGTACGCGAATAGTCGTTACACGAGAAAGGCCGACAACTACCTGGCTTTCCCGAGGAACCCCGAGAAGGCGAGCCTCTTCTCGTCCATAAACAAGCAGGTACACGCTAGGAAACGCCGGATCTTGCGACAAGGCTTCTCGGACTCAGCGCTCAAGACGGCAGGTATCACCATCAAGAAGCACGTCGCAACTCTGTGCCAATGCTTGGAGTTCCTCGACAACGACGCCCAAGAGGGCTACGTCCTTTCGGGGAAAAGGACCTCTAGGCCGGGTCGTTGGAGCAAGCCGAAGAACCTGTCCGAATGGATAAACCGCTTCACGTTTGATGTCTCGAGCGACTTGTCGTTCTCCAAGTCTTTCGATATGATGCGCGACGCCGGGAACAGACACATCATCAAGATTCTACATGAGACTCTGTGGGCCGACAATGTCGTTAGTGCACATCGGCCCCCTTTGGACCCCGTGGAAGATTACTGATACTTGTAAAAGACTGGATCGTCGTTGACACTGCTTCACACTCTGAGACTAAAGTGGCTGCTGTTTCTGCATCACGTACGATCCACGGTCACGTTTGACTCGTTCATAGAGCAGGCCGCCGGCGAGAGAGTGAGCAAGGCAAGTGAGTCGAAGAAGGACTTTATGTTCTGGCTTACAGGAGCGGCCGACCCCGTCACTGGTGATACCTTCACGATGGAGGAGCTTGTCGAAGAGGCCATCTTGCTCATCACAGCAGGTAGGTCGTCACATCTTTCCTAGCATATGCCATGCAAGGGGCTCAGTTGTGTTCAGGGAGCGATACATCGTCTACGGCAATCAGCTCCACGATCTTCTACCTGCTTCACAACCCCGACAAGCTTGCGAGACTTCAACGGGAAGTTCGGAGCGTCTTCTCCAGCGTTGACGAAATCGAGTTTGGTACAGAGTTGCAGGCGTGCACCTACCTTCGGGCATGCATCAACGAGGGCCTTCGACTCTCGCCCCCAGCAGGCTCGGTTCTTCACCGTGAGGTGGAGCCTGGTGGTGTCCGGGTCGGAGACGTGTTCTACCCCGAAGGCGTCAATATCGGGGTCCCCGTCTTCTCGATCCACCACGACAAGGAATATTTCCCCGGGCCCTTCTCCTTCCAGCCCGAGAGATGGATCGTCGGGGAGACTCTCGCCGATGGAACGCCGATCACGCCCGATTTCCTCAAATATTCATCTGGGGCGTTCATGGCTTTCAGCGCTGGGACTCGTGGGTGCATAGGCAAACCTCTCGCCTACCTTCAGATTTCAATTCTCTTCGCCACGTTGATGTTCAAATACGACATGAGGTTGTGTCCGAGTGCGTGGGTCAATGGAACCCGCAGTGGCCAAGGACCGGATCCGTCTGACGAATACGAGTTGGTGGACATGTTCATCAGTTGGAAAAACGGTCCGCTGGTTGAGGTGAAGGCAAGAGCATAACGACGTATGGAGGCCATCTATAGAGTGAAACAGTTACGAGGTAATTATAGAGCTCGAAAGGACCAAGTTTGCCGAAAACTTCGGAATAGACATTCAACATCATCTATGGACAACATCTTCAATACCAGCCTTGCACCCAAAATTCTTTTCCACGCTTGTTCTCTTGTCTGTGCTCAATAAGACTGAATTTCTTCGTCCTCGATGTCACCCGATGTACCTTGCTTCTTTCGCAGCTGCAAGCCCCTGATCAGATCTCGGGAATCGTTGCTTTTGCCGATCTTCTGAGACAACTAGACTTTAGCGAGTGCAAGGGCAAAGCGGCATCGAATACAGGGGGGGCCGGTGTCTCACTCCCCTGTGTCATCTCACCTCAGCGTCTTTGGATGAACCAGTTGGTCTGGTCTCATCCAGTCCGAATTGCTCGTTGAATCTCACGTCATGCTGACGTGAGTTGGTATTCGTCAGGGCCAAGCCGCTGTTGGTGACCATCTCACTGACAAGACAACGGCCCCCTGTCGAAGCACACAGCGTTCGGTATTGCTAGCGACGGACCAGAGCCATACCGTTCGGTCTTCCAAGCACTGGGTGGTGCTACTGATCCTATCCTTAGCAGAGCGTACTCAGTATTCATCCGCCAAAATGATCCAGCCCAAGTCTGATTACAGTGGGTGCCCCCCTGAAGTGAGAAGTTGGCTGAGGCGCTGAGACTGACGGACCATTAGAGTGGGATGTCTACGACAGCAGGCAGAACAATGGTCAGTAATTAGCCGTCTACGTGATAGCTCTGTTATGTTCATGTCTAAATGAAGCGTGTTGCGCGCAGTTGCGGGCCACGTAGAGTCCCGATTCGACGCGGCCACCGGTCAATGGTCAGAGCCGAAGTTCGTCGAGAGCCCGTTTCTGTCGGTACACGGTCTAGCCCCAGGACTGCATTATGGTATGATATCTTCCGAGGAAACGGTGCCCCTGGGTCTCATGCGATGTAGGGCAACAAGTCTTCGAAGGCCTCCAGGGTAAGCCAAGTTCTGACAAAATCTCTCCGCTGCCAAAAGTTCACACGTCCGGGTTCAAGCTCGTAGGTCTGCGGCCGGCGACATCCTCATCTTCCGGCCGGAGGCGAACGCGGCTCGGATGAGGAAATCCGCCGCCTTCGTTTCGATGCCGCAAGTCCCAGAAGACCTCTTCCTCGAGAGTGTCCGCCTCGCGGTGAGGACGAATGCGGAATACGTCTGTCCCCACGATGCGAAGGGGTCTCTCTACATACGCCCGTTCCAGTTCGGCTCGAGTGCTCAGATCGGCCTGGACCCTCCCGACGAGTTCCTCTTCTGCGTGTTCGTCCAGCCGCACATAGCCTTCCACGGGTACGGCGCGATCAAGGCGCTGGTGGTCGACGACTTCGACCGCGCGGCCACCAGGGGATCCGGCGCGGTAAAGGTCGGGGGGAACTACGCCCCCGTGATGCGCTGGACGTCCGAAGCCAAGAAAGAGGGCTTCAATGTGGTTCTGCATCTGGACAGCCAGACACAGACCGAGATTGACGAGTTTTCCACGTCGGGCTTCATCGGCCTTCAGGACGTTGACGGAGAGATCGCCTTGGTCGTCGCGACCAGCAAGGCTGCCATCGACAGCATCACGGCCGACTGTGCTGCGCAGCTGGCTGCGACGTTTGGCTGGAAGGTCGAAAGGAGAACTGTCAGTTCATCAACCCCCATCCATGAGGCACAAGAAATTTCTGTTCAGGTCTGACGGTGAAGTAGGTGAGATTTGACGAGTTGAGAAGCTTCGCGGAAGTGATAGCCGCGGGAACGGCGGCTGGGTTGGTACCTGTTTCTTGCATTCATCGAAAGTCAACCGGTGAAACTCTCGAGTTCGCGCCTGGAGGACCGTTGTATCAGAGGCTGTGGGGAGAATTGAGGAACATACAGAATGGCACTCACCCTGACACTTTCGGGTGGTGTCATAGGCTCTCCTAGAGTTACTTGCCGGACTCATAAGTGCATCAGTTTGAAGCATTCGCTTGAAGACATTTATTTATGTAGCTGCCAGGTTTAGTGAGCTGCGCGCTGAATCATCGTCACGTCTACAGCTATATCAGCCTCTTGTGGTTCACGTTCTTTCACATACGACCATACCCATTGGAGAACTCGGGATCCCGTCCGCTTTCCCATCGATAAACCAATGAGGGCTGGATTAGTAGTTGGGTCGGTGACGACCAGCGAATACCCGGTGTTGTATGTCTTTTTTTGGATTGTTATTACCTTCAGCTTGATATATAATGGATCTCACGATACTAGGCTACCACATACGACCACACCCATTGGAAAACTCGGGATCCCGTCCGCTCTCCCATCGATAAACCAATGAGGGCTGGATTAGTAGTTGGGTCGGTGACGACCAGCGAATACCCGGTGTTGTATGTCTTTTTTGTCTTGTTATTACCTTCAGATTGAGATATAGTGGATCTCACTATATTTTCGGCAGTGAGTATTGGTTCCAACACTCCAAGTTCATGTCAGAGTACTCAACAAGTTCGAGTTTGTGAAGTTGCCATTTCAATGAAGAACAGTGGCTTCTGCTCGGCGGAACTGTACATATGGTCCGTCTTTCATGCTCGTGAAGGCCCAGAAAATCTGGTATTCGTCCTTCAGCTCCCCACGTCCCTCTCCAACACTTCCCTTCCCAGTTTCATCCCGGCGGAAGTCGAGTTCGCTGATGACTGCTGCCATCGCGAGAGAAATCTCGATCATAGCCAGACCCTTTCCGACGCAATTCCTCGGGCCCAGAGAAAAGGTGCCATAGGCCGCCTTGGCCTGCGACACCGCTTCTTCCCCGACAACGTCTGGCATCCATCTCTCAGGCCAAAATTTGAAAGGTTGTGGGAAGTATTCGGAGTTGTGGTTGATGGAATAGATTCCAGTCCCGACATCGTACCCGGCCGGGACATGAAGGTCGCCAACCCGCAAACCGCCCTCCTGCACTTCGCGCCACATCGCACCGGCTGCTGGAGGCGACAAACGGGCGGCTTCCGTGATACACGCCCGGAGATAGGTGCACGAAGACAACTTTGGGCCTTGGCAAACTTCCGATGCCGATCGGAAAGTGCTGCGAACTTCTTTGACAACCTTCTCATAGGTCTCGGGATACCTGGAGAGATAAAAGAAAAGCGCTGCCATCGCGGTGGACGAAGTATCAGACCCTGGGCTTAAGGTCAGTCGACGGGATCTTCACGACTATATCGCCAGCGTCCTTGTGGGTTGGGGGGGGCTCCTTACCGGCAATGATTAAGAGGTTGCTCTCGGCCCACAGCTGCAGTTGAGAGAGCGACTCTCCCGTTTCTGGATCTTCTGCATTGAGAAGCTTTGAAAACAGGTCGTTTTCAATCTTTTCCGGAGACTCTGTCCGCTTCTCCATGATTTCCCTGCTCTTCATGGAGAACCGCATGGCCTTCTTGCGCGCATCCGGAAACAAGATCTTGTGAAGTCTCATGTCTTCCACTTCTGGCAACTGCATCAAGAAGCTGACGCGACGCATCTGACCCAGTATGGCGTCCGCGATCCAATGATTCTCCGAGTCTTCTAGAAGATGGTATGACATGCCGAAAACCAGTTGCGACATCACGTCGAAGGTGAAGTAATCGCCTATGCCCACGTCAGCGCACTCGCCCTCGAAACCGTCAAGACCGGGGTCGACTTACACCAATGGGCCATGTTTTTAGCGCACGTCCATCCATCTCCGGGGGCGTCAGCGACGGGATCAAACCGATCTTTGCTTGATCCCAGGCTCGCAGTGAACAGCAGAGCCAAATCAGTCAACTTGGAGTCGATATTTCTGATGTACGAATCAGAAAGTCCTTGGTTCAGTATTCTGCGGAGCTTTCCATGTGTGGTCTTGTCCACGACGCTTTGGGTTGCCTCGACGCCTTTGATCAGTGAGATCCGGTGATAGGACTTGGCTTTGCGCACGTTTTTTCCGTGACCGTATATGCCTTCAGCGCCAATTAGCGACATGAGAGAGTTTGGAGAGCTAATGCACTTGGCAACTGACCCTTCAGCCCTGTTTCTGTGTTGATCAACAACCTGTTGGGGCCATAACGAACAACATCGCCTGAGGCATGTTAGTGACGGAAAAACGCCGATAACTTCAACAGACTCTACACGTACCATACGTTTCATGGCATCGCCAGATGTCCACGTGAAGGTCGCCGATGTATGTGTGATACACAGAGTACCAGCTGGTCAACTTAGCCAACAGCGGTCCGGGGTACTTGGCGAAAGGATGGAAGTAGAGCCGGTAGACACCAATAGCAGTCTGCGGGGACTTGTTACCAACGAAGCAGCGATGGATATTTGGTTTGGAATGGAAGCCGTCACTTACAAGTGCTAAGAAGCATGCTCCAGCGACAAAGCTGCAGAGATGTGCCAGCAGTGCTGGGAACGGTGATAAGAAATGCAGCATGATTGTTGGCTTCTGAACCCCGAACGGACGCCACAGGTCTGACAACTGAAAGGCACATGCGAACTCCCTACTGGCGCCTCCCCTTCTGCGAGAACGAATAAACAGTGGTTGTGCCGCTAACTTTTGGGGTTTTCGTGCAGGAAATTGCTGCGTCTAAGGGTGACGTGAGCCTGACTCACGGCCAAAACGGGGCCTGTTGAGGAGCCGGGCTGCAGATGCAGGCTGATTACTGGGTAGGCACTGGCTTATGGCTGGCCATCGGCGAAGGAACTCCCTGTTAGCCAGCGGTAAATTGCTTCGAAACGCGCGGTTGCCATCGACATTGTACACAATCAAAGTCACGATTTGGATTCATAGCTGCAAGGTTGTGAAAATGAGTACTCTGATCTACACCCTATGCGCCGCCGCAATATCTGTAAGTGCTGATCGTCATCCGTGGGTGTGTTTCGTGCAACCTTAATTGGGGATTGACGCAGTAATTACAGGTTGCTCTGCTTCTGCTGAAGCAGCTTGTTTGGCATCCGTTGGCGGCCTACCCGGGCCCCCTGCTGGGAAGATGCACCAATCTCTATGCCGCGTATCATGCTTGGAGGGGGACCCTTCATATCGACATGTATCGATGTCATCAGAAATACGGCAAGTCTCGGTGAAACCGCGCGGGATGATATCTGGTCTGCTTACACATTACACAGGCCCGATTGTCAGGTACTCGCCGTCCCGGCTTTTGATCAACAGCAGCACAGCAGCCAGAGGTACCAAATCCTCGAACTCCACGGCCATTGTACGATCTTAAACTACGGCACAACTAACACGCCCTTACAGAGATCAGTTCACGTGGAGCAAACGTCATCAAGTCCAAGGCATACCAGGCCCTCGTGCACAGCGCTCCGAACACCTTGACTATCCGCAACCGAGAAGACCACGCCCGGAGACGTCGCATCCTTAGTCTCGCCTTCTCTGACGCGCGGCTACGGGCGTATGAAGCTATCCTCTTACGCCACATAGATTCCCTCTGCTTGAACCTGGCCGATAATGCTAAATCGCAAGCATCGGCCTCGGATTCTGAGGCGCTGGACATGGCGCACCAGTGTAAGATCCAAGTTCGAGCGTGTGCTAGGCAGACATTGTCTCTAACGGGCAATAATAGTTGACTATTTCACGTTCGATGTCATGTCGGAGGTCATCTTCGGCATGAAATACAACGCTTTGAGGGAGCCAAAGTATCGCTTCGTCATGAAAGCCCTCGAGGAGTCAAACGTCCGCATCAGTGCCTTGGTTCAAGCATCGAGCCTGGCGATAGGAAGAATCGACAGATACTTGTTTCCTGGGTCCATCAAATCCAGAAACAAGTTTCTTGGATTTCTTGCCTCGCTGCTGAAGAACAGATCCAAGGCCTCCTTTTCCGACAATGGAAACGTATTCTCGTATTTGGAGACTGCGAAGGACCCCGACGGCGAATCCACTCTGACCAAATCGGAAATTCGAGCGGAATCCGCTACGTTGGTGGTTGCCGGTGTGTACTCATGCTGCTGTGTTCTCCCAAGCTGTTCTAATATTGTATTCAGGATCCGACACCTCATCCACCACCTTAGCCGCCACACTATTCTACTTGAGCGGCAACCCCAGAGCATACTCCAAACTTTGTCATGAAATCAGGTCGACCTTTGACAGCGCTGAGGACATTCGGCTTGGTGCTAAACTCACTTCATGCGCTTATCTCAAGGCCTGCATCGACGAGGCGCTGCGCATGTCACCTCCGGTCGGGGGCGCCTTGTGGCGAGAAGTTCGCCCTGGAGGGATGACGATCGGGTCCGTCGTCGTGCCTGCAGGAATCGATGTCGGCACCGGCATCTACAGCCTGCACCACCACGAGGACTACTTCGATATGCCCTTTGAGTACAGGCCTGAGAGATGGCTGGTTGGGGAGGACGACTCAACCAAGGAATCAGTGGAAACGGCGCGGGCTGCGTTCTATCCCTTCTCCAGCGGTCCTCGCAGCTGCGTGGGGAAGGGTTTCGCATACCACGAGACCACTCTCACTTTGGCCAACATTGTCTACAAATTTGACTTTTCGAGGTCTACGGAGGATCAAAAGTCATCTGGCGGATCAACGGGGAATGTGAACGAGTTCCAAGTGTGGGATCACGTCACGTCTGCGAAAGCTGGGCCTTGGCTTCGATTTCAGTCGAGGTAACTCTTTGACGAGACTAGTTGTGCTCTTAGATATAACATCCCATCAACTAGTGACCAATACCAAAAAGAGTTCTCCACATTAATGTCCATCTTTACCCTGAATTCGCCAATTTTAGTATTTTTAATTGGATGAAATTTCCAGTTGACAAAGTGTACTAGTGTACCCCTTATATACAAACTGAATGGCATTGGTCAGCAGTTGATGGGATAATACCACCATACCCATGGCTTTGCATGTTGAATTCCTGCGCAATTATCTCTAATCAAACCATTGCCACAACAACAACTTCTGTACCTCCATGTGCAAACTTCCCAAGTGCAGACGCATAATTCCGCCTACAGCGCCGGCAGCACTCTTACAGAGCTCGGTGCTGGAATATGCCGTGGCTGAAGACGTCCAATCCCAGCTGTACCCCCCGTAGAACCATCACGTCAGCGCTCACGCAAACACCAAACCTAATTATATTAATCGGTAGTTGCGAGTTGTTCCGTTTGACTCGGTCTCCATGCATCTAAATGGATCAAATAGTCAGGCTTGGTCTGCCAGTCTACCAGAATTGCAGATGGTGAGGCCTGCGACAGCTTGCGTGCCCTGGGAAGTAACTTCGCACGTCCTGAGCCGCAGCCATGGAGCTCAGTTTCGCCTGCGTCGTACTGCTCACGTTGCTTCCTCTAATCAACGGTCAGTGCAAATGCGTAAGTTTCCCCTTTGAGTCTTAGCTCCACTACTCAAGTACGTGCTGACGCGCCTGCGGCGAGCAGGTGCCGGGAGACAAATGCTGGCCTTCGGACAAAGAGTGGGGCCGATTCAACAGCTCCGTCTCGGGCAAGCTTATCCGGACGACTCCACCTGCGGCTCCGTGTTACGCCGGACCGGATCAGGATGCCGCGGCTTGCGAAGCGGTGACCAAAGGCTGGACAACTCCAGCGTTTCAGGCAGCGCAACCCATTGGCTACGACTATCCGCTGAACACTTCATGTCCGTTGACTCAGTTCACCGCCAACGCTCCCTCTGCCGACTGCCGCATCGGGAACTCCCCCGTCTATGCCGTCAACGTGACCGACGAAGATGACATTTCGAAGGCAGTTCGGTTTGCTAGCAAAAATAATATTCGGGTCGTAGTTAAGTCCACCGGCCATGACTTCCTTCAAAGGTGAGTAGTTATCTCGTTGAGAGCGATCCGAGCTGACAGTCGAGATGCAGGTCGACTGGTTATGGCAGCTTATCGATCTGGCTCCAGAACTACCGACGAGGTTACACCTTCCACGACGACTTCCAGGTTGTGAACGAATGTCCTCAGTCAGATTGGAAAGGTAGCGCATTGACCATAACCGGGGCGTATTCGTGGTCGGACCTCTACCCAGCAGCGTTCGAAAAGGAGCTCATCGTTGTCGGAGGTAACGACAGGGTACGGCCCCCTTACCTTTCCTCCTTGATCTCGAAAGTTGCTGAACCGTTTTCCCAGGGGCCCTGCAGCACGGGTGGGTGGACGCAGGGAGGCGGCCACAGCCCAGTCACCCGCTACTATGGGCTCGGGGCTGACCAGGTGTTATCCGCCCGGGTCGTCCTGGCTTCCGGGGAGGTAGTCACGGCGAGCCCTTGCACCAACCCGGATCTGTTCTATGCGATCCGCGGCGGCGGCGGCGGTACTTACGGGGTCGTCACACAGATGACGGTGAAGACCTACCCGACCAAGCACGTCGACGTGGTCGACGTCGTCGTCGGCATCGCGTCCACGAACGCGACCACTTCGTCCCGCTTCCTCGATGCCGTGACCGACATGTACTCGTCATTTCCTTACCTTTCCGAGGTCGGTTTCGCCGGCTACGGCGCCTGGGCCATGAACAGTCCGATTCGCGTCCGCGGCAACTTCACCACCATCTACGCCCAGTCCTTTACCACTTTGGGAAGCGACGCATCTGAGACGACGAGATTATTCAAGCCTGTTGCCGACAAGCTCATGCCCCTTCGAGATGCCGGCTTCACAGTCTCCATAACCCAAAACGCATTTGTCGACTACGGTTCGTACTACGCAAATAAGTCGGGGACAGATGCAGCCGTGGGGGATGTCTCGGCTCTCGCCTCGAGGTTGCTGGGGAAGTCGGCGTTGGAGGGCGACCGAGCCCGGCTCCGCATCGCCATGGAAACAATGGCCGGCGCGAACGGAAGTGCCGTGTTCCACACAATCGTCCACCACGGCCTCCAAACGGCGCCGGAAACAAGAGACAACTCCGCGGCAGTGCAGCCGGGGTGGTACGACTCCGTGATTCTCGACATCTTTGAGAGACCGCTTCTCGACGGCGTTCCGTCTGTTGCGGCCAACGTTGACCTGTTCGACGACATCCGCCAGAGGGTCCTCCCAGTATATCGCCAGTTGTCCCCGCATACGGGTACCTACATGAATGAGGCAGATTGGGGTGACCCGAGCTTCGAGGAAGACTTTTACTCTTCAAACTGGAAGAGACTAATTGAGGTCAAGACCAAGTACGATCCTTTAGGGGTCTTCTATTGCCAGACTTGCGTCGGCAGCGACGAGTGGGCTCAGAACGATGATGGGGCCTTGTGCCGACGTTGCCCCTCCAGAGATGGCCGCTGCAATGGCCGTAATGATGCAACAGAGGGTATGTGTGCATGTTGGTGATAGAGAGAGCAAAAGAACCCATCAGATGATGGCTTTTCTTCATGTATATCAGAACATTGTTCCTTCATAGTAGATAATGATGGATTTCACGCCACCGAGTGTTTTCCTGGTATATATTCAGAGACAGTTGTGCGCTGTCTGGAAAGAATTGTGGTAGCAGTTAGTCGAACAAGCACCTGTCTCGAACTTGCAGTACTTCAATATTACTTTTCTGATTAATCTATGATTCAAGAATTACCCAATTGATAGGTCACGTTCTCGAATCATATTGGTGGCATCAAAAGTCTCCAGCAAATGCCAGATAAGTGCCCTTCTGCCTGGCGGCCGCTTCATCCACACGATCTTCACTGCTCCAATACTTTTGAGCATTCGGTTAGCTGACCTCTGCCAAGGAGCGGGGCTATCACCGGGGGTATCAAGGCGCGATGTATCCCAACCCGGCTCTCAGCCGTCATTCGTGGGCCGCACATGTGGAGGTCAACTCCGAAGGCCCGCAGAAGGATCGCGCCGGGCAATCTACTGTCGAGTCTGGTTTTCATGAAGCGCGGTATTTGAGGCGCGACGAAGTGGCTCGAGAAAATGTTGTCCGAGACGATGTTTCGGAATACATACCACATGAGGACATAGTCGCTATGGCGGTTTTGAGCGTTGGGAATGTCTTCTTTCTGTGCGTGGCGTACGTCGCCTCGAAGGCTATCTATCAAGTCATTTACTACAGATTCTTCCATCCTCTGGCAAAGTTCCCCGGTCCGTTTTGGGGATCGGTTACCAGACTGTGGATCACTTACCATAACCTCAAGCAAGATGAGTGCGAGGTCAACCAGGCGTTGCATAGAAAATATGGTAGGTTTCGCGATCCACTAGGCCACCGACACCTTATTATTCTTGGGCATATCAAGACTTTTTGGATGAACGCAAAACTGCGATTACTGCGTCTGGTGGCAGCTTGATTCTGACAAACATGAAGGTCCAGTTATTCGCATCACGCCGACTATGCTGCTGGTCAGCGACGCGACAAAGTTGCCGGAAATATATCACCGAAACGCCAACAAGTCTCAGCACTACATCACGGGATCTTTTGGCAACACGGAATCGCTTTTCAACATGCAGGATCACACCGTCCATGCTCGGTTCCGCAAGATTGCTGCAGCGCCCTACTCCTTCTCGAACATCCGCAAAATGGAGCCGATACTCGATCTTCACATCGGGCGCTGGGTCCGAAAGCTAGACCACAACTTCGCATCAACTGGGAAACGCTTCGACTTCGCTCCCTGGGCGGTGTACCTGGTGTACGACATCGTCTCTGACGTTGGATTCGGTGAGCCTTTCGGCTTCATCGAGCAGGAAAAGGACGTCGAGGGCCTCATCCAAGGCTTTCACGACGGACTTGTCCCATTCGGCGTCATGGCTCGATGCTGGCCTTTCACGAACTGGATGAAGAGCACATTCCTCGGGAGGTACATGGTAGCATCACCCGAGCAGGATTCGGGTATCGGAACGTTGATGCGATTCCGCGACCGCCTCATTTCTCAAAGGTTCGAGGACATCGAAAAGGGAAACACCAACGGTCGAATCGACTTGCTGCAGACGTAAGAGGGGTTCTGAAAGCAATTCGTTATACAAGGGCACGATTGATTCGCTGACGAATGCGCAGATTCATCGAGGCTCGTGATGAAAAGGGAGAGCCTCTTGATTTGGAGTACATCAAGGCCGAAATCCTGCTTGTCCTTCTTGCTGGCGCTGATACCACCGGGACAGCCTTCCAGGCCTTCATGATGCACGTTATGTCCCACCCCGAGGTATACGAGCGTCTTATGGCAGAGATAGACAGCCAAACTCGAGCAGGCAATCTCTCAGATGTCCCTCAATATGCCGAGGTGCAGCAGTTCTGCCCTTACTACACCGCCTGCATCCGGGAGACGATGCGGTTGAACCCCTCAGCACCCAACATCTTTCCCCGAATTGCCAGTAAGGGCGGAATGGAGCTCTATGGAAAGCACGTACCCGAGGGTACCGAGCTCACTTGTAATCCTTGGCTCGTGCATCGGGATGAAGCCATCTTCGGGCCGGAAGCCGAGGAATTTCGACCAGAACGCTGGTTGGAAAGCGAGGATAGAACGAAAGAGATGCTCAAGTACAACATGGGATTCGGGTACGGGGCGAGAGTGTGCCTAGGCCGTGATCTCGCCATGATGGAGCTTTCAAAGGGTCCTCTTCAGTTTTTAAGGACATTCAGGCCGGAAGTTCTGAACAGAGACAAACCGGGCAAGTACGTTGTGAAGGGCGGTGTGAGCTTCTTTGAGGACATGTGGGTTACGGTTGAACGAAGATCGAAGGTAGTCTAAAGATATCCGGATCACTATTCGACGAAGACGCAATAACAGCATGTTTTCAAGTTTATCATTGAATAGATGGCGAAGACGTCGTGAGTAGATATCTAAGCTTTGTTTCTTTGAAAGTAATCAGTTTAAGTCGGTTTGAATGAACTCAAACTCCTATTTTTAGTTGTCAGCTCTTAAGCCCGGTAGTATTCGATCACATTGAACATAACCTACCGCCACATTCAGAGTTGGCAGCCTAGTGCCGGTGCTGTAAATGGCAAAGTGACTACCGACGAAGTTCTGCCAGCCCTCGACATGCGACTGCAGCCAACGATTTTCCACAAACGCTAGCCATGTTGGAGCGTTTGCTCCCGTGGCGTAGCCTAATCTATAACCCACGTCTTTGGCCTCAATAAAGAGCTTCACGGGACCACCTCCTGCGACGTCCTCGTCCTCGACATAAGTCGTATTGAGCGTTGCGTCAGGGCCGGTTCTGGTGTGGACGACGATGGCGCGCTTTCCGGTGTCATTTGAGCAAGTGAGAGCGATATCGTTGTGAAAGTGAATGCTCAGGTAAATGCTTACACCGGCTTCTTGCCTCCAGTTCTCGGGCTCGAATCTGCTGACCTCTGTGCTGAATGTGGTGTTGAGATCAACTTGCTTTCGAAGCAGCGCCGCAGGAGTCTCTCTGTCACTCAAGGTGTACACGTTCCCTCGCATGCGGAGCTTCCCGGGGCTAGACGTCAAGTCTTTGAAGTCTTTGTAAGGAGTCCGCAGATAGTAGTATGACTTGTCGACGAGACCGCCTGCAAAGTCATCTCGCCACACTCTAGGTCGGTCCAAATCGTAGAGCACGCCGGGCGAGTACTCAGTGACTGCTTCGTTGTTGTTGAAGATTGGCCATCCGTCGTTGTCCCACGTTACCGGACAAAGGAAAGTTTCTCTTCCTAGTTGAGGAAGGCCGCTGCTGTTTCGCGGGTCTTGAGGGCGCGTCGCGAGGAAGACCGCCCACCAATTTCCTTGTGTGTCTTCGACGATATCTGCATGACCTGTTGCTAGAACAGGCCGAGACATATCCTCCCCGTTCCATAGCACTGGGTTATGCGGGTTGCTTTCCCAAGGACCATTGAGGCTCTTTGAGCGGTATACGTTTGCTTTGTGGTTGGCCTCGGTTCCGGAATCGGCTGTGATCATGTAATATGTTCCGTTCAGTTTGTAAAGGTGACTACCCTCGGTCTTGAAAAGTCAGATCTCTCCAATGCGATCATTATCAGATTTTCAGTGAAAAGCTGCTAAACGCACCAGTGGATAGCCTAGCTCAGGCGGTACTGTGGTAGTGTGGAGGAGGCGCGAATTGCTCAAAGAGTCTCCAGTCGCAATGTTAATCTCGGTGATCCAGTTCGCAAAGTTTCCGTTCTCAACAAATTCGGAAAATGTGGACGTGAAGTAGGCTTTCCCATCGTCGTCAAAGAAGAGGTCGCCATCGAACCCCCATTGGTCAAGATAAATAGGGTCACTCCAGCTGTTCTCGTCGAAGATGTTGGTGGTCGTAACGTAGAATGACCGAGGTACTCTCGTCACCTGTTTCCCAGGGGTGAGGCTGCGGGCAATCTTACGAGTTTCGGATTGTACTCACGTTATCAGGAGGATTGATAACATCGAAAGCAGTGTCCACCAGATAGAAAGTACCCTCATGATGTCTGAGCGTTGGGGCAAATATTCCGCCGCTGGGTGCTGTTCCCCGCAGATCCAGTTGCGATGGCTTTGTAAGTGCATGTCCAATATTCTTCCACTGTACACTAATATTACTTTAGCTGGGGAACTGGAGTCAAAGTGAAGAGTGGAAGCCTGGCTTTGTAGCAACTAACAGATCCGTTGAGTGGTAAATCGGAACTCCCGGAAAGAACTCAAACGTGCTGGTCGCCAGGAAGAAGTCACTTCCAACTCTGATGATCGTGGGATCTGGATTGAATCCAGGAATGATGGGGTTTACTAGCCCAGCGACAAGGACTTCGGAAGGGTTTAGCGATAACTTCACCGCCCTGGACAGAGCTTACCTGGAAGTTGAAGAATGGCCGAAGCCAATAGTGCCAGTGACGTCAACATCTTTCCACAGAGATGAGGACCATAGACTAATGTTCTGGGGCAGCACTGAATCGTGATAACGAACGAAATTCACGAGCGATTTGTACTTCCCGAAGTTGCTGCTCAGCATGACGTTGATGCAACCCCTCACGGATAAATGCAGGCTTCAATTTACCCCAGCTTCCGGTCTAGTTTCGACGTGGCATTCCAGGGTCAAGTGGGATGATGTCTGGGCAGTTGCCCTATCTGAAGACTGGCAGGGTTTACGGGATTCCATTGCCGAAAAGTATGAGAGGCGTATATCCAACGCCATGAGTGGCATGACGACTAGAGTGTGAGGATCGGGCCGAAGTGGGGCCTCGCCGACTCCGACAGACCCACCTCGGCCGGAGGTCGTTCGGACCGGGGATATGATCTTTCAGATAAGCCACCGCGAGCAATTTTCTGTGTGACAACGAGGTGAACTATTCCTTGTTTTTTTTCCCCTTGTTTTTTGGGAGGAAGGGG